>CM041534.1:25735302-26020793 GCA_023238725.1 Scortum barcoo
CCTTCAGTGTGAACTCACTTCCTGAGGATATCATCATCAGTGATCAGTGATGTTTGTCTGATCAGGAGCTGCTAACAGCTGACTCACTTTAACTGACAGAGAGGAAACACTGAGGCTGACAACACCACACTTCATGTTTCTATGGAGACTCACAGGCCAATGTCACCATGACGACACGTCTAAGCGACCTTCAATGTGTGTGTGTGAGAGAGAGTGTGTGTCAGCAGTCAATCAGTCATTTAATCACAAAGCTGACAAGGCAGAAAATAAAGATGGAGAGACACAGAGAGAGAGAGACACACAGAGAGAGAGACACAGAGAGAGAGAGAGACAGAGAGAGAGACAGAGAGAGAGAGAGAGAGCGCTGAGGAGAGTGACAGAAAGAGGAGACGAAGATCAGAGGTTAAATTATGATGTTAATTTCCTCTCCATAAATTGAATATTTCACTGATCATAAATTATCCAATCGCAGCTTTAACAGGAAGGTCACACACACGCGTCTACCTGTCTCTGTTTTATATTCCTTCATCCTTAAAAGGAACAAAAAACATCAAACAATTAAAAATCACATGAATGATGACAGAGACATAAACAGAATCAAGTGGAAACTCTGATTGTGATCCAGTTTAGACCAGTTTAGACTGGTCTGATCCAGCCTGGACCTGATCCAGCCTGGAGCTGATCCAGCCTGGACCGGGTGTGTGACCGGGTTTATAATCTAAGGCTCTTTCAGAATCTGAACGTTAGCAAAGCTTCAACAGCTTCGTCCAATCAGAGTCCAGCTCTGTCAGGACAACTTGTTATTGGTCAACTTAACATAACATGATGTTTGTCTCAGTACAATGAACAG
Organism: Scortum barcoo; assembly: GCA_023238725.1. Lineage (NCBI taxonomy): Eukaryota > Metazoa > Chordata > Actinopteri > Centrarchiformes > Terapontidae > Scortum > Scortum barcoo. The sequence goes on from CM041534.1 coordinate 25,736,153, forward strand.
CAGAGTACTCGGAGTACTCAGAGTACTACAGCCTGTAGTATTTGTACCTGTTGGTGTCCTTGTCGACCAGAAGGCAGCTGACAGAGTGTCTCAGACAGTAGATCCCCCCGAACACAGCACACATCCTGGAACACAGCAACAGACACGTCAGCCAATCAGCAACAGGCGGGTCAGAGCATCAGCCAATCAGCAACAGTACCACCCAACATTGAGTCTTTAGCTTTCTACACTAATAATCTGCTAACTGATTTTTAATGGGAAATTTATTGGATCGATAATTTCAAATTTTAGAATAATTGTTTAAAAATAAAGTTTTATTTTCTAAATATTATATAATTTATCCATCAATCGACCTCAAATTGGGGACAAAACCTGAATTTTCACTTTAATTGATTAAGTTTTTTTTTTATTATTTATTAATGAAACTTACATTTTTTTTTGTACATAAAAAGGATGTTTGTAGTGGTTTAATTTTATAATGTAATGTCTCCAGAAAACATAACATCCGGCAGGTTGATTAGGTGTATACATACTTTTGGCCACGCAGTATGTGTGACGGTTGAATCAGCTGAGTGTAGATTTTCAGAATAAAAGTTTTATTAACAAGATACTAATGATTGCATGTGAGAAACAGTGTGTGTGAGTTTGTGAGTGTGTGAGTGTGTGACTCAGCTGAGCAGTAATTTCCGCTGAGGATCATATAATATGTAAATGAGCTGAGCCCCTGGGCGACACCCTCTTCATTAATATTCATGTTCTACTGTAATGAGAGCTCAGTGGTCACCATGACAACCAACTGATCTGCCCTGAGAAACAGCCGGTGGTAGTTGTACTGTGTTTAGTCAGATATTGCAGTACATTCAGCTGGAGTACTACTGCAGTACTGACAACATGCAGTACACTGGCAGTAAAGCAGTAGTAGTAATAGTAGTAATACTAGTAATAGTAGTAGTAGTCGTAATACTAGTAATAGTAGTAATAGTGGTAGTAGTAGCAGCAGTAGTGCTTGTACTACAACACTAACCTGCAGATTAGTACACAGTAACGGCAGTAGTAGTACTAATACTAACAGAGATAGCAGTAACGGTAGTTTTATTACTGTCACAGTACAGGAAACACTGACAGACAGGTGGACAGACAGGTTCTTACCTACAGAAACACTGGGGTATCTCTCCAAGCCCGTAGACAGGAAACAGGAAGGGCGTGTTGCCATAGCGACCCAGGCAGCGCAGGAAGTGACGTGTGGATGCGAGGCCCTCTTCTGTGGGCGTGTTTTCTGTTACCATGGCGATGGAGTGAAGCAGGAAGTGCTGAAGGTTGTCACCAAGCTGCTGGTCATGCAGGAACTCCAAAAATGGCCGACCGTTGTAGGCTGGGGGGCAAGGGAGACAAGGGACTACCTTACCCACAATGCCCTGTGAGGCTAGATTATGTTAATGGAGGTTGATCTAAGCGCTGATGATGTCACCAGGCGTCTCACCTTGCTGCTCCTTCGTCTCCTCCATACAGGAAGTGAGGAAACGCATCAACTTCCTCTTTTCTACCATAGACAGCTGACGACTTGCAAACACATCTGCTCTGCTGCAGGGCACCTAAGAGACAGACAGGTACACAGAGAGACAGGTAAACAGGGAGAGAGACAAACACAGATAGACAAACAGGTAAACAGACAGGTAGACAGGAGGACACAGACAGACAGGTACACAGACAGACAAACAGGTAAACAGACAGGTGGACACAGACAGACAAACAGGTAAACAGACAGGTGGACACAGACAGACAGGTACACAGACAGGCTGCACTCACCTGTTCCACCTTTCCATTGCGAAAGGTGAGTATTCTGGTGACATTCTTGAACTCTGCATAGCGGCTGACGTTTGATTTGATGAGCAGATCGACCAATGAGCCGCGAGAATACATGAGCTGGAGGATGAGGGAAAAACTCAAATGCAACATTAACATATATTTTTACTGTTATACTGCATATTATTTTATGTTATTATATAACATGACATTGTGTGATGTGTAATGTATGTGCAATGTATGTTTACGTGATATTGCACGTAAGGCGTGTTACCTTGGAGACCAGGTCGATGTTGAACCTGCGTCCTTCCTTCACCAGCTGAGCATAGCTGATCTTCTTCCTGCTTGGCTCTGATTGGCTGTGAGCAGCAGGAGGGGCTGGATGATCCGCTTTTGGCTCCTCCCCCTCAGTCTGGGAGGCCTGCGTGATTGGATGAAACATCTGTTTGTCACCTACCCATGATAAATTACCCATCATTCAGAGCTGTGATCAGCTGTTGCACACATACAACGGAGGGTAAACAAAACAATTCTTCATTATTAGTATTCATATTATTCATTAATAATGATGATTCTGCTTCTGATTGATCCAATCCAGATTAGATTAATCCAGATCAGATTAATCCAGATCATCTGAGCGTCTGCTGCAGTGAAATATCTCTCTTCCTTCTTCACCTGCTCTTCTTCCTCTGTGTTTTCTGTCTCCTTCCTTTTTTCTTCTTTTGAATCTAAAAGAAAACAAAAACAGATTTCTGCAACTGCTTTCAGTGTTTTCTCCTCCAGTGAATCCTGAATCATTGATCCTGAATCATTGATCCTGAATTCTGTATCATGTTTATGACACTGAAGGGTTTTATCTGTGATCAAACCTGCAGATTCTGTCTCCGGTGTTTCTTTGACAGCATCTTCATCAGCTTCAGCTCCTCTGGTTTCTTCTTCTGTGGTGTTTGGAAGATCAGGACTCTGAGCTTCCTCCTCCTCATCTTCCTCACTGAGAACAACATTAATAAATGAATAACACTCAGCTGTTTCCACCAAAAAAACCTCACACGAACAACAACCAGGAGAAGACGGACATCTAATGTGGAAAACTGTTTGTTGTTGTTGTTGTTTATATCCAAATCTCACAACAACAAGTCCACACACACAGCGAAGGCACAGTGAAAATGGGATTTTTCCCTCAGACTAATCATAACATGAACACTTCGTCATCACGTCTTCATCACATGTTTAGATCGTCATCTTCATCATCACTCGCACAACCAGCTCCCAGCTGAGTATTGATTATCTGTCTGGAGCCTGTCAGGCTGATTTTACCTGGTGAAGCAGAACACCTGGATGTTACTGATGGAAGCGGGGTCTGAGTTGGACAGGTAGATCAGCTCCTCCCCCTCCTCCACCAGACTCGACCAATCCTGAACCTCCTCTGGCTGAGACTCCTACCAGCACACACACACACACACACAAACACAGAGGTTACTATAAGTGATGGACTACCTTTAATCATACAGCAATAACCTGATCAGTAACCTGATCAATAACCTGACAAAGCTTCAGTGATTCACTGATGAAGCTGATCAATACTTCAGTACTGAAGTATGTATGTATGTTCAGTACTGAAAACATTCACTCATTCTTTTGTTTTTCCCATCATACTCAGAAGCAGTATAATCCTCCATGTTTGTAGTTTTTCTGCAGGATCATGGAGGGTCAATCACCAGCCAATCACAGCGCAGCGTTGTACTTACATGGTGCTGTTGGATCCAGGTGAGCAAACCGTTGAATGTGAAGCTGGCCCAGTTAGCTGCGTAATAACTCCTCCTGCAGGTGAGACAGAACAGGTGAGACAGACCAGACGAGGTGAGACAGACCAGACGAGGTGAGACAGACCAGGTGTTTCAGGACCAACCTGTCAACATGAAGAACTCTCTGTCCAACTCTGGAGAAAGCTGCAGCCACCACTGACTCAGCAAGACCTTAACACACAATCAGTAATCAATGATCAATACAAAATCGATAACAGCAGGAGGGGAGATATAAGGAGGTTTGTGTGTGTGTGTATAGAATGTGTTTAAAAATACAGTGTGTATTTATAACAGTCAGCTTCAGGCTAACAGTCAGCTTCAGGCTAACAGTCAGCTTCAGGTTAAGAAAGCAGCACAGAAACATGTGAAGCTAACGCAGCTAGCGTTAGCACTTAGCGGATAACATGAACAAACAACGACTGCGTTATTTAACCCGTTTGCCTGTTTTGTTTGTAATCCTGTTGTTTACAACTCGATTGTTTGCAAACACTCCAGCCGGCTCGTTAGCTGCTAGCTGCTGATATTTAAAATGAACTGTCCGTTAGCCGCCAGCTAACAGCAGCATGTGTCCCGGTCGGACCGGTTTCATCCTGATCCGGATCACAGACGCATTCAGGCTCCTGATCCGGATCGCAGCAGGGAGTAAAAAACAGGTGTATCCCTACCTGTGCCCAAAATAACGACGTCAAATTCAGACGGCAGATCCTCGGCCGCCATGTTGCTACAGGGAAACAGTCACATGACAGGATCTCTCTCACTGGTCAATCGATGATCAATCACTGTTATTTTTATAAAACTGATTTCTTTTATTTCCCCCTGTACATCAGGAACAAACAACATCAGAATAAACTAAATAAACAGAACAGTAAAAATATATTCGCGCACACACACAGGTCAAACAACAACAATAATAATAATAATAATAGTTTAGACTGAATCATCATTACTTCCTCTGATCACCTCCAGCAGTGTGTGTGCTGTCTGTGTCTGCACACACTCTGATTATTGATTTGTCCAGGACATTTCTGGGCGTCGACCTTTGGGCAGTGATGTGCAGTCCCCAACCAATCACAACGCAGGCTATGAGGGGGCGGGGCTCAGATAAGAAGGAGGGGCGAACAAACAAACACACCTTGGTGTTCTACCTTGTATGAAAACTGCCCCTTTACCTGTGTGACATCATCAATGTGGGTTCAATGTGGTTCAGATAACACCAAGGCTTGAAGTGAACATAAACCGGTCAGTTATTAAAGACACAGTTGAATAAAGTTCATGTTTCTTCATCAGTAAGCTGTGAGTGGTGATTAAGAGCAGATACCTGAACATATGACTCGTCAGCAGGTTCATCTCCAGGTTAGTTTTAAATCACCGCTCAGATGTTTGTTTAACAGTTTAAAGACTTTGTTTCTTCACTCTTCCAGCTCTCCAGTTTTTCCCTCATTAACTTCACTGTGTCTCCTTTTCTTTTCATCCTCCTCGCTCCTGTTCGTGTCTTTGATCCACATAATTGAAATTCACATTAAAATTGGACATCTTGAAATAGTCTGTAGTGACACTGATGTAACAAGGCCACAGGTGTTTATATTTTATAACAGCCAATCACAATCAAGGACTGAAGTATCTTTTTCAAAATAAAACTGAATCACGTGTCTCATCTTTGTTCCAGGTGTTTCTCTTTATTTCACAGTTTCATCTCTGTCAGTCATTAAAATGAATCAGCTGTTAGCAGCTCCTGATCAGACAAACATCACTGATCACTGACAGACTGAAGGACTCTGAGTCTGTCACAGACCAGATCCTGAAGCCTCAGCAGGGTTAAAACCTCATCCTGAACAAGGAGCTCCCCCAGCTCACCCAGCAGCTCCTGATGAGGAAGATGATGATGAAGATGATGATAATGATGTGCCTGGTCCAGCAGCTTCTCTCAGACAGTGAGTGTATCTGATCATCACATAGATCAGTACTGTCTGATCATACAGATGGAGCTTCTTCTTCTTCTGCTGCCAAGTTCTACACACACACACACGCACACACACATGCACGCACGCTTTTCGCACTTGCACACACACACACGCACACTCTGATTTTCAGCCAAAACCAAACAGTTTCCTCTCATTTCTTCTTTATTGATCTTAAAAAGACCAGATGGTTAAAAATCCTCTCCTCCTCTCATTGTCATTGTACACACACACACGCACACACCAATATATACATGTTACTGTGTGTGTGTGTGTGTTGTATTTCAGTGTGTGTGTTTGTATGTGTGTGTATGTGTGTCTGTTGGTTGAAATCGTTTGAAGAGCGTTGAAAAGAAACAGGAAGTGTTCTTTTGTTAAATCTTTGCTGGCGTCTCTTCTGTTCTCGACATTAAACGGCCTTTTGTAGCTCGTTAGTGTGAGGTGTTAACGAGGGCTGTGTGCTGATTGGACGGCTGTGATCCACTGCCAGAATGTTTCGTCTGGTTTCTGACTGCACAGAAACCTCCAGAGACGGAAAACAACCTTGAACCAAGAAAAATCTGAGTAGAGTTTGGTGAGCTGGACTGATTCAGTTTCTCTCCTACGAAACACAAACTGAATATTATTCATGCTGGACTGGTTACATCCAACCAGGATCAATATCAGGTAAACTATCATGATCACTATCAGGTGAACTTTCAGGACTGAATCAGGATCAGCATCAAGATCAGGATGTAAAATACTGCAGGAGCTGCAGGAGTCTCAGCGTGAACAGGTGAGTCTCAGTGTGAACAGGTGAGTGTGAACAGGTGAGTCTCAGTGTGAACAGGTCAGTGTGAACAGGTGAGTCTCAGTGTGAACAGGTGTGTGCTGATCACGTGTGCACCTCCAGCAGAGGCTGACGTGTTTCTTTAATGATGCCGTATCAGGATCAGATTATATGTCAGCGTTAATATCAAGATTATTATTCTGGACATGTTGACCTGTTCAGTTCCTCTGTGTTTATACGACACTCCTGTATGGATATGATGTAGTCAGGTGTTTTAGAGAGACAGATAATATAGATGTGAAGTATTCAGGTGTTTTAGAGAGACAGATAATATAGATGTGATATATTCATGTGTTTTCTGCTGACATTTTATCTGCTCTGCTCTGTAAAGGTTAATTTGATGCTTTTAATTTGATGCTGCGCTTTTAATTTGAAACTCAGCTGATGTATGAGGCAGGGCTCCTTGTAGCGCCATCACTCTGTCGTCTGCACGCTCTGATTAAAAAATATGAATTTATTATGGCTCCTGGAGAACACCTGATCTGATGTTTGTGAATAGAAGTGAAGCAGATTACTGCTATTAAATATATTTAAATACATTAAGTATATATAATATTTATGAAATGTCAGTAAATCAGAACAAGGGAATATTAAAAAAATAAATTTAATGATTTTAAAAAGTGGAATTTGAACAGACTCCTATCAGTTCATGCTGTCCAACTGGAATAAATAAACCAGAGGTGAAAACTCTGATAAATCAGCTGCTGGCTCACTGAGAGGAGCTGAGGCAGCAGGTGAAGGTTCAGCTGACAGCTCAGGTGTGTTTGACAAGCCGGGATTGAACCGCCGACTCCACGACGGGCAAACGACCTGTTGAACCCTCAGCTGGAAATAAAGAGATGAAGAGACGAAGGACAATGAGACAAAGAGATGAAGGATGAAGAGATGAAGAAAAGAAGAGATGAAGGACAAAGAGTTGACGAAACAAAGAACGAAGAAACGAAGGACGAAGAGACGAAGAAACAAAGAGACGAAGAAACGAAGGACAATGAGACAAAGAAATGAAGAAACGAAGAGACGAAGGACAAAGAGACGAAGACACGAAGGACAATGAGACAAAGAAATGAAAAGCGAAAGCGAAGGACAAAGAGACGAAGACACGAAGAAACGAAGAGACGAAGAACAAAGAGACAAAGTACAAAGAAAAGAAGCAGAGGATCTGACGAAGGAGCAGATATCAGTTTGTTTCTGTGAGAGATGAAGAGTTGAAAGTGATGAGTGTGAGGTGATAACGAGGATCTGAGCAGTAAACTATGAGAGCATCTTAAACAAAGACGCAGCCTGAAAGGAGAATATCAAGCATATTTCAAGGTCTGCCTTTTACCACCTGCGCAACATCGCAAAAATTCGGCACTTTTTGTCCCAAAGCGATGCTGAAAAATTAGTCCATGCATTTGTCTCTTCCAGGCTGGATTATTGTAATTCACTTTTATCAGGCTGCCCAAACAAGTCGTTAAAGACTCTACAGCTGGTCCAGAATGCCGCTGCTCGGGTGCTGACTAAAACCAGGAAAAGAGACCATATTACTCCAGTATTGGCTTCTCTGCATTGGCTCCCTGTAAAATTTAGAGTGGATTTTAAAATCCTACTCCTCACATATAAGGCTCTACATGGTCTGGCACCATCATATCTTAATGAATTGATAACTCCTTATCAATCCAACTAGAGCGCTGCGCTCCCAAAACGCAGGCTTACTTGTAGTTCCCAGGGTTTCCAGAAGTAGTCTAGGGGGCAGAGCCTTCAGCTATCAGGCCCCTGTTCTCTGGAACCAGCTCCCAGTCTGGGTCCGAGAGGCAGACACAGTGTCAGTGTTTAAGAATAGACTTAAAACCTTCCTTTTTGATAAAGCTTATAGTTAGGGTGGGCACAGGCTCGCCCTTAGTTATGCTGCTATAGGCTTAGACTGCCGGGGGGCTCCCATGAGTGGAGTCAGCTAATAAACTGGTTGAACTGGTTAAAGTAGTTAAAGTGGTTAAATTGGTTAAATTGGTTAAAGTGTCAAAAGCGGTTAATGTGAATACTCTTATGTCCTGTAAAGTGCATGTTACTGCCGGAGCCCCGGTCCTCTTTGTTCTCTCCAGTCTTGCAGGTTCCTCACTGATTCTGGTTGTGGTCCATCTGTCTGAGGTTCACTGGCCTGGTGGGGACATGATCTGTGTCTGTGTTGTGGAGAGAAGGTCGAGTGGCCCAGAGCTCCATATGAGGACATCTAGAGATGCACCTGGACTCACAGACTCATTTCCATTACCTGTGATACCTTCACACATGGACTAAACCCATGAACTCAGTTTATCTACAGTTTATTACGACCCATGTTATAACTCCATATATATGACTGATGATGATGTTCTCTGTACATGTGGCATCTATTGCACGTCTGTCCGTCCCAGGGAGAGGGATCCCTCATCTGTGGCTCTTCCTCAGGTTTCTTCTTTTTCCCATAAAGGGGTTTTTTGAAGTTTTTCCTGACTCGGTTCGAGGGTCTAAGGACAGAGGGTGTCACAACTGTGCAGATTGTAAAGCCCTCCGAGGCAAACAATGTTTGTGATTTTGGGCTCTAAATAAATAAATTTGATTTGATTTGATTTGAGGTCAAAGGTCAGCGCAGGTCGATAAACCAGCTGTCAGCTGACAGGAAACTGTTTGATCACAAAATTCATCCTGATCAGAGCTGAAACGTGGTAAAAGTACTTCAGTTGTTCACACCTTACTACAAACTTTACTGTCAATCAATCACCTGCCAATCACGACCCCGCCTCCTGGCACGCCCTGTCAGCCAATGGGAGCCCTGTCCGTGTGTGTCCATGCCTCTGATTGGCTGACCTTCATAAAAGAGAGAGAGAGAGAGAGAGCTTCACTCTCAGTCAGCGCAGTGGCGGGAACGGGACCGTCAGACGCGGGAAAGTCTCACATGAAAACTGAAGAAGAAGAAGAGTTGTTGTCTGTTTCCTAACATGGCGGGCTCCTCCAGCGCTCCTCTGTCCCGGACCTCCACTCCACCCACCGACCCCCTCTTCCACTCCGACCCGACCTACAGCGCTCCCACCTCGGCCAGCTCTCCGCGCCTCCCCGCCGCTCGCCTGGCCGGAGCGTTCCTGAGCGGCGGGAGCGGCAGAGCGCCGGTCAATGTGAACGGGACGAGCGGCAGCGGCGCCGCTCCGCCGCACACCGACTGTAAGATGGTGGAAGTTCACGGCGTGAAGGTGGCGTCGTTCACGGTGGGCGGCGTGGAGCTGATCTGCCTGCCGCAGGTGTTCGAGCTGTTCCTGAAGCACCTGGTGGGGGGGCTGCACACCGTCTACACCAAGCTGAAGCGGCTGGACATCAGCCCGGTGGTCTGCACCGTGGAGCAGGTGCGCGTCCTGCGGGGGCTCGGAGCCATCCAGCCGGGGGTGAACCGCTGCAAGCTGATCACCAGGGCCGACTTCGAGACCCTGTACCGGGACTGCACCAACGCCAGGTGTGTGTGTGTGTGTGTGTGGGAGAGGGGCCGGAGACACCGGGACACACTGCGCCTATTTAATATACTCCAACACACACTGTTCAAACTCCACTATCGATCACTGATCTATAACTGCAGTCAGTTAATGAGCTGATCAATAAGGCGTCTTTCATTTAAAATGAAATCAAATAAATATCAGATTTGAAATCATTTAAAGAATTTAATTCAACGCGACTTTTTATTGATCAGCTTTATCAATCCCACATCGGGGAAATTCACCATTTAAAACTAAATTGATCATTGATCAATGACTGTGGTCAAACTCTAATACATGAAGCGTCATTGAGCCAGTCAATATCTGTCTTTAATCAATATTCTGTCTCCTGTTTATTGATCTGTTTATTATCTTCAGGTGATTGATTTTTAACAGAAAATGAATCAATAATTAATCTAACGATCATTAATCACAATAATGAATTGTTTCCTGTGTCAGAGAAAATAAAACTTTATTGATCAGCAGCACAATAATCAATAAAATAAATCAATTAAATAAATACCAACATTACAGCTCACAATCCAACTGAGATACATATTGATCAATAAATATTCAGAGTGATCAATAAATATTCAGATGTTTCATTAAGTATGGAGTTTTACTGATGAGATTGATTATTATTTTCATCATTGATTAGTCTGATTATTTGATTTGATTATATATTTCTCATATGTATATTCTCAGGCACACTCTCTCTGTACTATGTAGGGTTATGTATGTAGGTTTACTTACAGTTATAGTGATAATTATTTATCTTGGATTATTTTATCTTTTATTTCATTTTATTTTATTTAATTTTATTTCATGTCTTACACTTCTTACTGTCTATTTTCCACTGTGTGTCTTCGCTGCTGTTGTGCTGTAAATTTCCCCGCTTTGGGACTAATAAAGGAAATCTGAATCTGATCTGAACCTGATTAATCGTTTCTTGTTAAATATCAGAACAGTGAAAATGTGACGACGTGTGTTTTATTCATTGTTCAGTTCACTGAGACAGAAATCAGAACAATTTATTGATCATCAAAATAATTCCAATCAAATGAAAGCAGTTATATTTATTTATTTATATTTATTTTCTAATAACAACAATATGTAACAATAAAGTCAGATTATTTATTAACATCCTGATTACATTCATTGATCCTTTTAAGTTCCCTTTGTTAGACAAAAATATTTCACTATTTCTGTAAATACAAACAGACAGCACATCAATATTTATAAATATTTATTAATAAATATATATTATAAAGCACATTTGTATTTATAAATATATCATAAAACTCAAAAAAATATATTTAACATAAAAAGCTTTAAAAACTATTGAAGTCAGAAAACGTCGTCTGTCGGTGATGAACTGTGTGCGCGCACTTTACGCACACACATACGCACATTACTCTTATTTTATTACGTGTGTATTTTAATTCACACATTTTAAACGTCTCCCTGTGAAACAAACGTGGTTTGGGAGGTTTTTTTTTTCTCTTTAATCACATTAAATTACAGAGCTGCAGATGAACAGTTATTAATTTGATGTATTGATTAAATATGTAGAATTATTGAAAAATGCTTATCACAGAGCTGAAAGTTAAAGATCAATAAGTCAGCAGGGAGGTTTTGATGAAGAAAATATTTCTGATTAATTAAATCGATCAGTTATTGGATTAATTGTTTCAGATCTGATAAATAATCAGGACAGGAAGTTTTTATTAAAGAAAATAATTAAACTCAGATTACTGTGTGAAACAGACAGGAAGTGTATGTGTGAGTGTGCGCCGCAGGCTTTGCTGCTGGCATCATATTTATCCATATGGGATACACACACACACACACACACACACACTCACCACTCCCACTCACAGACGCACACACACACACACACACACACACACACACTCTCCCACTCACAGACGCTCACACACACACTCTCAATCTGCTCGGTTCTCTCTTGTCCTCTCCAGGCTTCTGTAGTTTGACTTCTGTCTTCTTTGGTGTTTTAGTGTCGCTGTAGTTACCTGTATGTGAGGTCATCTAGTGTCACTGTATGACATCAGCATGAAAATGATGATGTCATCAGCTCGACTCATTTATCTGATCAATAAAGCAGCTGACAAACACACACAGACACACACATGCACTCACACACACGCGCGCAGTCTTTATGTCACTTCAAATGAATGTTGGTGTCGCCTCCAGGTGTGTATTAACTGTGTGTGTTTGTGTGTGTAATCATGTTTAGGTAGATTAATGCTGAATGTGGATCAAAATGTTTTCCTCTTATGATCAAATTATGTAAATGAGCCTCCACTAATTATGGAATTAAAGTGTGTGTGTGTGTATGTTACTGTGTGTGTGTGTATATATAAGACTGAAACGTGTAAAATGAGGATTGACAGTAAGAAAGTCTCAGCTTTAATGTGAACAGGCTGTTTTGTGTTAATCAGCTTTAATCTCCTGATTCTTATTAAACTGATGAGTGTGTGACTGTGTGTGTGACTGTGTGTGTGACCGTGACCGTGTGTGTGTCTGGGTGTGTCTTTGCGCTTTACAACATAACAAATGAAACATTACATGTCACTGTAACATCTGTCTGAACTTATTATAATTGTTATTATTATTTTTTATTAATATTAGAAACCCGTCATTAACCTGATATACACCTGATATACACCCGACATTAACCTGACATTAACCTGACATTAACCTGACAGTCTCACTGTACATATTTATACACACACACTCAGCTGTGTGTGACTCTGAAGCTCCACAGTAAATTAGTCGTCGTCAAGGGCGACTGTATTGTCTTCACAATTTATTGAGTGTGTGTGGTGTTGACCTTGTATTAGGCAGGTCAGTCACACACCGTCTGACAGCAGAAATCGGTTATAATCTGTGATCGACTTCTGTGTGTAAGTGTGTATTTGTAGTGTTTGTGTAGATAGACTAATAATAATATTACTAAATATATCACAATAATAAACAGGCTTGAATGAGAAAAATGGTAATCAATAAACATCCGATCAACTCCTCATTTCTATTATGGCGTCAAACAGTTATTCACTCTGTTCAGGCTTTTATTTTGAAATAAAAACAGACAGAATATTTAGAGTTCGTTTTTATTAACGCTTGTTCAAATTCAGTGTACCGGTTCAGTGAAAACTCTGTGTGTGTGTGTGTGTGCTACATAAAGGAGATTCTGTCCCTATTTAATTAAGTGTGGAAACCCCACAACACACACATTACTAAGGAATTTAATTTACTGTGTGTGTGTGGTGGGGGGGTTGTCTCAGGTCTGTCAATCAAACTCTGACCTGTGTTTACCCCCAAGTGTGTGTGTGTGTGTGTGTCCCTGAAGCTGAGGTGGCAGGTTTCAGCAGGTGTGGTAATCATGGCAACCAGCAGTGCAGTTGGTCACACAGGAAGCTTTAAACACCGTAAAGTAATGTGATTACTGATTAACTGTCTGTGACATCATCAGTGACATCCTGAATCAAAAATATCAAAACGCAGAAATCAGATCAATAAAACAAAATAATTCTCATCATGGATTAGTCTGCTGATTATTGTATTGATTACCTGAAGTAAATATTTTAAATGTATTGTACATTTTGTAATTTGTATAATTAATAATAAAATTGTCTCGATGTGTTTTCCTGCTGTTTAAAGAAAAATCTGAAGATCTAACTTTAAATGATTTAAACTCCTCGGCAGCTCTGACATGTTTGTGCAGATTCAAAGTTAAACTTCTGATGATTGATGAATTCTGAAACAAATTTTCTGTATTGATGAATCAGAATCAGCTCACTTTATCACAGCGAGCACCTTTAACTTCATGTATGTAAAACATAACATGTTCACGTGTTCATGTGTTCACATATGAACCACATTTATCTCCATAAACGGTGCATCCCTTAAAATCTTCCCTGGGGACAATCGACACCTTCATATATGGTTTTTTCTTTCTCTCCTTCAGCTCGCGACCAGGTCGTCCTCCCAAACGAACTCTGGGCGTGGCCACGACAACTGACAGCTCCAGACTCCTCCCACACACCCTGATAAGCCCCACCCTGCTGTCACAAACAGGTGAGTCGAACAAACGAAGCAGGAAGTGAAAATGATATTACTCAGAGTATCAGCAGCTGTTAGAAAGACTGATGGTCATGTGACGGACAGTCATGTGACGGACAGTCATGAAGAAGAAGAGCTCTGCTGTGATTGGACAGAGAACAAAGGGAGGTGGGACTCTGAACAGCTCGACTGTGTTTTATTCTCAGTTCAAACCCAACAAATAGTTATTGAAATAGAAACTGTTAAAAAGAAAAGAACATTTCATCCTGCTAACTCTCGTTGTTTTACCGCCTGTTATCAGATGAGTCGACCTCCATCGGTTTTATTTGATAAAGCAGCATATAAATCAAACTTCAGTTTTCAGTGACGGCGTGTGTGTGAGGGATTTATTCGACGAGTTTTCAGGTGACGGAGGAAAATCGAGATTAAAACGACATCTGTGACTGCTCATTTAATGAATTTAAGGTTTATTATTTAATTTTACTGAGCTGCAGGTTTCTATCAGTCAGAGAACGACACGGTGAGTGTGTGTGTGTGTGTGTGTGTGTGTGTGTGTGAGATTAGAGCTATAATTAGCATGCTTAATTAGCAGATGTCAAAATGACTGACAGATTGGAGTCTGACCTGAAGCACTGCCGAGTGTGTGTGTGTGTGTGTGTTCCTCTGGGCGACAAGTGTCAAGAACCTGATGTAGTCTTCAAAATAAAAGCTTATTAAGAAGATCATATAATTTTATTGTCATATGAAGGTGTGTGAGTGTGAATCTTTGTGTGCGTGTGTGTGAGTCAACTGCTCGTCTGGTTGAAGCTGCAGATACACGAAGTGTCACAGTGACATCACATCAAAGCTTGGCTCTGATTGGACGACTTAAAGACGAGTTGTGAGTGAAAACAGGAAGCTGAAAGTCAAACCGCCGAGCTGATCGATTACAGGTCGTCATGTGATCGTTGATTTACAAACACTCATTAAAAAAAGTTAATTCATCGCAGCCTTGGAGGGGCTCATCACAAACAGGATCCACATGAAGTCCAGACCGGAGATCAGAGTCCCGACAGAAGGTTCATCATGAGGCAGCTTTTCTAACACTTAAAGACTGATGCTGAACCTGCAGCCCAGCTGAATCCGAGTCTCTGTGCGTCACCTGTAGAAGCTGCAGAGGATCCTTGAGTCCATGTTAATCCTGCTCAGCCTGCAGAGGAAGAAGAGCCGCTGTCTGGCTGACTTTGTGATAAAGTCAGTGTGGATGAGTCCAGGTGAGGTCCTCACTGATGTGAACCCTGGAGGAACCTGAAGCTGCTGACTCTCCACCGTAGTCCCGTTGATGGAGAGGGGGGCGTGTTCCTCTCTCTGCCTCCTCCTGAAGTCCACCATCAGCTCCTTTGTGTTGCTGATGTTGAGATGGAGGTTGTTGTCCTGCACCAGATGTCAGGGCTCTGACCTCTGACCTCTCTGTAGGCGTCTCATCGTCGTGGTGAACAGGCTGATAACGGTTCGTGTCGTCAGCAGGTCTGATGATGGTGTTGGAGCTGTGGGGGGGCCACAGTGTAAACAGGGAGTACAGGAGAAACATCAGCGCGTGAAAGAGTGAAAAAATACCACATACATGTTGCAGTTTACAGGAAACAAACCTTCAGAAACTTTTAACACAAGAAGAAGACGTGATGGAGCCTCCACAGGACGAGGTCTCTGTTTGTTCATCAGGTCTTTAAAGAAAACACTGAAGTCTTTCTCCTGCTCGTTTTAATCCAACAGAGACGCTCTGCTGCTCACAGAGAGGAGGAACCACATACTGAACCTTTCACCTCCGTCACCTCCCTGACAGATTTGACAACTTAATGAAAACACACACATTAAAACACACACACACACACTGAAACACACTCAGCTTTTTATTAAAAATACTCAAACTGCCACATTTCTTGACCGAGGTCAGAGACAGAGAGATCAAACGAACAAGAAAATTATTAACTCTGCACACACACACACACACACACACACACAGTCTCTCTCTCACACACTCACTCTCACACACACACACACAGTCTCTCTCTCTCTCTCTCTCTCCTCACTCCTCCACTCCACACACAGTCTCTCTCTCTCTCTCCTCTCTCTCTCCTCCTCTCCTCTCACTCCCTCACTCACCACACCCACACAGTCTCTCTCTCTCTCTCTCTCTCACCACTCTCACACACACACACACACACACACACACACACAGTCTCTCTCTCTCTCTCTCTCACTCACTCACCACACACAGTCTCTCTCTCTCTCTCTCTCTCTCTCTCACACACCACACACACACACACACACACACACACACAGTCTCTCTCTCTCTCTCTCCTCCACACCACACACACACACACACACAGTCTCTCTCTCTCTCTCTCTCACTCCACACACACACACACACACACACACACACACACAGTCACTCTACCTCTCTCTCTCTCTCACTCACTCACTCACTCCTCCTCCTCACTCACTCACCCTCACACTCTCACCACCACCACCCACCCACACACACACACACACACACACACACACACAGTCTCTCTCTCTCTCTCTCACTCACTCTCTCACACACACACACACACACACACACACACACAGTCTCTCTCTCTCTCTCTCTCTCTCTCTCTCTCTCACACTCACTCACTCACTCTCTTCACTCACACCCACACACACACACAGTCTCTCTCTCTCTCTCTCTCCTCCACCACCACCACACACACACACACACACACACACACACACACACACACACAGTCTCTCTCTCTCTCTCACTCACTCACTCACACACACACACACACACACACACACACAGTCTCTCTCTCTCTCTCTCACTCCACACACCCACACACACACACACACACACCACAGTCTCTCTCTCTCTCTCACTCACTCTCACACACACACACACAGTCTCTCTCTCTCTCTCTCTCTCCTCACACACCCACACACACACACACACACACACAGTCTCTCTCTCTCTCTCACTCACACCCACACACACACACACACACACACACACAGTCTCTCTCTCTCTCTCCTCCACACACACACACACACACACACACAGTCTCTCTCTCTCTCTCTCTCTCTCTCTCTCTCTCTCTCTCTCTCTCACTCCCACTCACTCCCTCCCTCACTCACTCACTCACTCACTCCTCCTCCTCCCTCCCTCCACCCCACACACACACACACACACACACAGTCTCTCTCTCTCTCTCACCTCACTCTCACACACCACCTCTCACACTCTCACACACCCACACACACACACACACACACACACACACACAGTCTCTCATCACCACACACACACACACACACACACACACACACACACACACACACAGTCACACACACACTCTAGTCTCTCACACACACACACACACACAGACTCTCTCTCACTCACACACACACACACACACAGTCTCTCTCACACACACACTGAGTTAATTAAAACGTTGTAAAGGTTGAGTACAAAGTGAAGATAAAGTGCATTATGAGTGCACAGAGGTGCGTTATGGGTAACGACATCAACACGGCGTGGCGCAGACTTTTGTTAACTCTACACATTTTATTACGTTAAATAAAAATACACAAGCATGGTGGACGATGCTGTTATCAGCCTCTGAATGTGATTAATGATTGACCTACACTGATTATTGATTTATTATTGATTTATTACTGTTGTGTGATTACATTCATTATATGTGATAATTGTTTTTCGAGTCTTTACGGTGCTTCACAGAAAAAACCCAGAAATGTCACATAGGAGCGTGTTTCTGTAGATTTAGAGGAAAGAGAAGCTTTTATTCTTTAATCCAACAGGAAACATTCGAGACAGAAAACAGGATGAATTTATCAAACTGACGTGTTTTTTTTACTGTTTATTATAAAAACCTCTGTGGTGCATCGCAGCGTTTCCGTCTCCACCACCTGAGAGCTTCCTGTTATTCTGATATCCAGAAAATATGTTGATTTATATTTTACAGTAAATACAAAGCAGGCGCAAGCAGTCCCAAATGCTCTATTTCTTCCAGTGTGTTTGATAAAAACTACAGTGAGCAGCTGATTTAAATCACTTAGATTACAGAAATAAAACTATGATAAAACAGCAGAAATCATTTTGGTGTGTGAATCCTTTTTGTTTACAGTCTCTGCCACATTAATGCTTCTTACTGTAAAATAAATGTGATTTACAGCATCTGTTTGAATCAGGTGACAAAAAAGTTCACAGGAAGAAAACAAGACTACAAAATAAAAGCTAGCATCAGTACTATTAAACAAACTGTGTTATTGTACTTCCTGTGTTATTAAAAAGAAAAGCCCCCACACGACGTCGGTCTGAGGAACAGAACGTGTTCGACTGTCGAACCTCACAGTAAAAGTTTTTTATCTTCTTTCTTTCTCAGAGACAGTTGGAGTGTTTTAATGGCGCTAACAGTTACCCCCTGCTCACAGTCTTTATGCTAAGCTAAGCTAAAGGTTTAATCAGTGCTGGACTCAGATGAAATGTTGATGAAACCTCCAGCTGATCTGAAGCTAGTTTCAGAGTCTCTTGACATTAAATGTTCCAGTTTCACAGGCTGAAATCTAAAAGAAGAAAAACAGAAGCTCCTACAGGGAAACGCTGAGAACAAAACGATAAAAACTCTTTGTCTTTCTGTGTTTTTCTTCATCGGAGGTGTTAAAGAAGCCGGAGGGTTGGGACGATGGCGGGGGGGCGCTGTCCGTTCGTTAGCAGGAGTCCCTTGTTGATACTAATTGAATTAATTAGAGGAGGCGATTAATTGGGCCAAGTGGCTGCAGGGAGAGAGAGGTGGTCGAGAGACACCGACAGTCACTGGAGACTTTCAGGCTGCCAGAGTCATTAATTATTGATCAATCAGCAACTTCTGAAAAACATTTGGATCATTTCATGTTCATCTGTAAAGAGACACATTTATGAGAAACTGAGTGGGAGCGGAGGGTGGGGGGGAGGGACAGATAAATGAAATGCAAAATTATTTTCATTATCCACGTATTGTTTAAGATCTTCACTTTTGTACAAATTAATGTTATTTGACTTTATTTTACTTTTATTTTTGTTCACCTGCATCAGCGTGAACAAACTAAAATGATGACAAATATTTAACTAGAAAATGTTCTTAGACGAGTGATCATTTAAATCAGTAATAATTATTTCCACACTGACTTCATCACAAAGTCAGCACATTTCCTGAGTTTATTAATGCTGCGCGGCCGGATGAAGCCTGCAGGACAACAGCTGACAGTCTCTGCTTTAGACTTCATTCACTGCACCATCTGTGCGCCACCTTCAGGACAAACTTAAGATTAATGAAGTTTGTTCACACTGTGGAAGTAATGAGCTGTGCAGCCTGTAGGGGAGCTCATCACACATTTACACTGCAGCAACTGAAGAGCGTGGATCATAAATTATATCGTATATCAGACTGCAGCTAAAAGAGGACGAAACCTCACACACACATCGAAAATGTGAATATTTGATAACAAATGTCTCAAATATAATCTAAACTTATCTCACTTTTTCAGTTTAAATGACGGAACCTGTTTCCTCCGTTATCACTTTAATTGTTTTATTGATCATTGGAAACCAGCTAATAAATAAACAGCTGTATTTCACATTGTCAGTGACTCTCAGCTCAACCTTTTATTGATATCTGAGATCAAACTCATGACATTGATCTGTTTCGATTTTGTATTTTCCTGGTATCTGACACCGGTCAGGTGATTTGTCAGCGTCTCAGGTGTCTTGTTGGACTCTGATGTGTTTCCTCTCTGCAGGTCTAACAGCGGCGGCCATGGCCGAGGCTCTGAAGCTGCAGAAGATGAGGATGATGATGGGTTTCCATGGCAACAGCGATCACCAGCGTCATCACAACGGAGCAGAGTCAGAGAACGACGACACAGGTACGTCATGACATCATCCTCAGTCTCAAAGAGGAAGTGACATCATGAAAATTACTTCTCTGTCCTCATGTCCTCGTCTCCTTGTTTCCTTGTCTCCTTGTCTCCTTTTCCCCCTTATAGGAGGCAGTGAAGGATCCTGGGAGAAGGAGCAGCACATCCTGTCTTCTCCTCCATCATCAGGTGTAGCGCCTCCTCCTGGCTCAGTGTCGCTCCACCTGAACACTTTGCAGCACCACAGCACGCTGTTGGCCAACCGTGAGTCACAGCAGCTTTTTATTTTGCTGTTAGCTTAGCATCGCAGCACTTCGATGTTTTATATTAACCTCCTGTCTATGTGACTCCGCCTCCTCAGGGCTTTCTGATCTTCCTTTTATGGTCATGCCCCACCCCCTCCTCCCCATGGGCCTGCCCCCTGCCAGCGTTGCCATGGCAATGAACCAGATGAATCAGCTAAGCGGTTTGGCGAACATGGCGGCCGTGTCACGGGATGAGAGAGAAGAGAGCAAGGTTACTGTGAGCTAACACCACTAGTAATGATGCTAACAGTGATAATGCTAATAATGCTAACGCTCATTCTCTCCTCTGTGTTCAGGATTCTCCTCCAGGAAGCCCCTCCCCCTGCCCCTCCCACAGTGATGATGAGCTCCACCCCCAGGAACCAACCAGCCAATCACCTTCCAGAGCTTCTTCCTCCTCATCATCACCTCCTCCGGCACACACAGTGGAGCTTGGTCAGCACACACACACAGAAAATACACACAGATGCTAAAATAGTCATTCAAACCATGTCAGTTAAATAATGTTTCACCAGGAGACGTTTGACTGGATTGTCAAAGTAAAATCACTTCATAATAAACTCTACAGACGGTGAGATTGCAGAGCGAGAAAACCACATGAGAAAGGTGCTAAAAGAAAAAGGTAAGGGACTGAGTGAGTGTGGGAGCAGATGGTTCCACAGTTACAAGTCCGGAAGCGTTTTGACTCTAGTTGTTCTGATTTTTAATTTATGAGCACACACTGACTCTGTGTGGGTTCACATTCCTTATTTATGCTTCTGTCTGATCTCCTCATGTGAGCCAGCGAGCTCATTTCAGTGTGGAGGTCGAGAGAAGAAACCGCTGAGGTCCTCTATCAGACCGACACGCCTCTTTATTACATCCAACCTATCTGATCTATAATCTATCAATAACCTGAGCTACCCCAGGCCAACGAGCCGGTCACCAACAGGGAGCTGCAGCCAACATGTCCAGACATCGAACACAGTTATAGAGTTCATCATATCGGAGATAGGAGTCTGATTGGAGTCTGTGAAACGCTACAACGTGACTATAATGACGGGCACACACACCCCCCACGCCATCGTCCCCCTGCAGCATCACGGTGGACGCTACAGGAAGAGTCCCCGATCAAACATCCTCTGAGTAACATCGGCAACAGTCCCCAGTTCGCTGTATTATCTGGAGAAGGAAGATTCAGATGTTTTCTTAAAGGAGAGACTCACACTGGTCCTCACAAAGATAGGCATACAGCAATAATACAAACAGGAAGCTTCACTCCACCTTTAATAAAATGTCCAAATATTCAAGAGGGTGTTTGTTTATTTGTACTTTATGTTCTTACTTTCTTACTTTACCTTTATGTCTCTACCTGCAGATGACAGCATGTTGCCCCTCCCCCTTCTCAAACCCACCTATGAGAAGCTGCCAATCACCTCTCAACCGCTGTCAATCAATAATGCAAACCCCGCCTTCGCTCCATTCCTGTTGGCTGAGGGTCTGTCGTCCATGGAGACGCTGCTGACCAACATACAGGTGACAGGACGTGAACTCAGACAAGACAATGTAGAGATGGTCAAGAGAGATGAAAATGTAGAAAGATAACAGAGACAATAAGAGACGATAATGTAGAAACGGTAACGCAGACACAGAAATGTAGAGACAGTGACAATTAAGTACAATTAAGATGATCACACGAAGACAGATAAAGATTTAATTACAATAACTACTTCAATAATTACTATAACAGACAGTAATGTAAAGATAATAAAATAGAGACCATAATTTAGTGACGATAATGTAGCTATGATAATCTAGAGACAATAATGTAGAAGTGATAACACAGAGATGACAACATAAAGAGGGTAATGTAGAATGTAGTGTAATGTAGAACGTAGGATAATACAGCTACGATAATGTAGAGATGATAATTTAGTAATGGTAAGATAGAGATAGTAAGAGAGGCTGTAATTTAGTGACAGTAACGTAGAGATGATAATGTAGCAGTGATAGTGTACTGACAGTAGTGTATAATAGTGTTTTTCAGCATGTCCTGCTGGTTTCAGGGCCTCCTGAAGGTGGCGGTGCAGAGCGCTCGGTCTCAGGACAAACAGAACCAGATGGAGAGAAAAGAGTTAAAACTGGAGCTGGAGAGAGAGAGAGACGCCCGACAGACACTCCAGAGACAGCTGAGCTCCGAACTACAGACCAGAGGTGAGACAGGTGACTGAGGGGAGAGAGACAGGTGACTGAGGAGAGACAGGTCAGAGTGGAGACAGGTGACTGAGGGGAGACAGGAGGTTGACGTGTGATTCCTGTCTGTCCTCAGCGTCGATCCAGAGGAGGCTGAAAAAGGAGAAGAAGGCGAAGAGGAAACTGCAGGAGGCGCTCGACTTCGAGACGAGGAGACGAGAACAGGTGGAGAGAGACACACTGACACAGCACAGTAACACAACACACACACACACACTGGGTAACACACACACACAGGTACACACACACACAGGTACACACACACACAGGTAACACACACACAGGTCACACACACAGGTAACACACTGCACACAGGTACACTAACACACACACACAGGTCACACACACACACACACACAGGTACACACACACACACACACACACAGGTCACACTAACACACACACAGGTCACACACTACACACACACAGGTCACACACACACAGTAACAGTAACACACACAGGTCCCACACACACACACACACACACACAGGTAACACACACAGGTCACACACACACACAGGTAACACACACACACAGGTACACACACACACACACAGGTCACACACACACACACACACAGGTCACACACACACACACACACAGGTACACACACACAACACACACACACACACACACACAGGTAACACACACAGGCACACACACACACACACAGGTCACACACACACACACACACACACACACACACACAGGTCACACACACACACACACACACACAGGTACACACACACACACACAGGTCACACACACACACACACACACACACACACACACACACACAGGTACACACACACACACACACACACACACACACACACACAGGTGTCACACACACACACACACACACACACACACACACACACACACACACACACACAGGTCACACACACACACACACACACACACAGGTCACACACACACACACACACACACACACAGGTCACACACACACACACAGGTCACACACACACACACAGGTAACACACACTGCACACAGGTCACACAGGTCACACACAGGTCACACACACAGGTAACACACACACACACACAGGTCACACAGACACACAGGTAACACACACACACACACACAGGTAACACACACACACTCTGAGAGGTTTCGTGTTGTTTTTCAGATGCAGTGATCGCCGACAGCGAGCTGGAGAACAAACAGCAGGAAAACTCTGCAGCTCAAGGTGACAACAAACAACAACAACAACACTCATTGATCTGTGTGTACTCACACTCACACCAACAGTACACACTAACAAAGTAGTGTGTGTGTGACACGTCTGATCACCTGTAAACAAATGAACGTCTGTAATCTGATAAAAACTGGACCTTTGGTTTTATAAATTGATCGATTCAGTGAAAAATCATCTGAAGGTGCATTTCTGATCAATAAATACAAGATAAACACACAGTTTGTTTCTCTTTAAATAAAGAGTTCAGTGTGTGTGTTCACTGTGAAATTGAATCAGGAAAAACAATCACAAACGACACAGCAGAACACACTCACAAACTGTGTGTGTGTGTGCGTGTGTGTGGTAATAAGATTCATTTATCAAAGCCGTGTTGTGTTGACGTGTCGTCGCTCGTCTGTTTCATCGTTTGATTCTGGAAAGTTCAGTCAGAACAAACTGAGTCCCGATCAGCTTCAAGACGATTTAATCTGAAAATGTTCAAACAAACATCAAAGTGTAAAATCTGTTTTTAGCATTTTTATTATTGTCTCTTATTTTTCTACACGTCTGTTTCTGCAGAGAACCGACTGTTCATCAAACCTCCACTGCTCTTCTGAAGCAGCCCAGAATATGAACACATGAACACGTGAACACGTGATAACATGATCACATGAACACATGAACTGAGGAACACATGAACGGATGAAGGAAGAGAAGGAGCAAAAAGAAGACGTCAACAAACAAGATGAACAAATAAAAAGCAACAAAAAATACTCAACATCCCATGAGCCACTTCTCTCAGCTTCCTGTTTTTAGTGATTTCTTTCTATTATAACGATTATTATTATTACTACTCTCAAAGAGGCAGCATCATGTGGACACCCTGAAGGGGGAGGAGCTTAAATATGACTGTCACATGACCACCTGTGATGTCATCAGGTGAGGACACGACATTTGGAGGATTATTTATCTTTTTTAAAACACTTGCTGCCTGCTGGATCAGACTGTACTTTAGTGCGGTGTGACATCATATGTTGGGCGTGATCAGAAAGTCTGCGGGCCTTCACGAGGCAGCAATCTGACAGCTGATTGGTTGTTTGTCCTGTTTTTATTTTACACCTCAGTACATTTTACAGTTTCTATTATTATTGTTGTTATTGTTGTTGTTAGTCATTATTATTGTTCTATAAATGTAAATATTGATCTCTGAGCATGATCAGTCGAAGGTGTTTAAGGAGCACACGTTATTAATTATTGACTTCCTGTCAGGTCTGATCTGACAAACATTCATCTGATTTAAAGTTTCAACTCTGAGTTCAGATTTATAAATTTAATTTATTAAATTTATAAATGTAATAAAAGTTAATGTTGAAGAAAAACCCTGATGACCTTGATCCCCTCTAGCCTGATTGATTAATTGATTGATTGATTGATTGATTGTCTTTAAGATGTTAAAAACAGCTGACGTGACTGAGGTCGCTGGTTTGTGATTTGTTAGTTTAATAATTTGACTTTGATCATGTTAGTTAAAAATAATCAGATTTAAACCTGCAACAGAAACTGTTGATGCTGATCATTAAACCTTTAAATCATTAATTTACACACTGACATTTATATAAACTGACTGTAAACTAAGAGAAAAACAAGGAACCCAAAAAAACAAAGAAAATAAAAACTGTTTCAGGTTCCTGCTTTTTTCTTTGTTCTCAATTCTGCTCTCTGCTCTCTCACAGAAAACCTGTGACTAAATCCATCACATGTAGAAAGGTTTATCTCGTGTGTGTGTGTGTGTGTGTGTGTGTGTGTGATGGATAGAGGTGTGAATTGTGTCGTGACATTAACCTGCTGTGTTTTAGCCCAGTTTTCTCACACACATACACACCTTGTTCTCACAGCGACCCAGTTAAGTAAATGAGACTGTTGGGTCACCTTTTGGCTTCACTGCCTTTCTGACACACACACACAGAGTGATAAGTGTGTGTGCGCGGTGCGATCTGATTGCTCAGCTCAGTCTGTCACTGTGATGAATGAGTTCAACAGAGCAGGACGGCGGTGAAGTCGACCAATCAGAGCGAGCGAGTTCATCAGAGAACAAAAGAGACTGAGTACAGGAAATACAAATATAGATAAACATAAATCAATATAAATGAAGATAAATTAATGTAAATAAACAGAAATCATGAAAATAAACATTTTTTGTGCAGGTTCTCACAGCCTGGCAGGTGAAACTCAGGGCAAACAGCTTCATGTGAGCTGTGAGACTGAAGTTTTACACACACAAAACACCGATAATATTCACCAATCATCATCTTCTTCTTCGCCATCACCATCACCATCATCACCTTCTCATCATCACATCATCTTCATCATCATCATCTTCTTCTTCATCATCATCATCATCTTCTTCATCAACTTCATCACATCATCACATCACCTTCTTCATCACATCATCATCTTCACCTTCATCTTCATCATCATCCTCATCACCTTCTTCATCACATCATCTTCTTCACCTTCATCATCATCTTCTTCACCATCATCATCTTCATCAAAGCCTCTGCTGAGTTTAAAGCTGATCTTTACTGCTCTTATTATTTACAGGTTGATAATTTCAAAGAAACTTATAAAATGTAAAGTTTGCTGAATATGAAATATTCAGGACACAAACGTGAATAAATCAGTTTGTAAATAAAAACATCATCAAATTAAAGACAAACTTTGTCTTTGATGTTTCAACAACTTCCTGTTGGAGCTGCTGGTGGGCGGAGCTCTGAGCTCCCTCATTAGCCGCTCATTAACATCTCGTTAGCATCTTCACAAACATCCGTCCAGCTGTCCATCACACACACACACACACACACACACACACACAGACAGACAGACAGACACACAGACACACACACACAGACAGACAGACAGACAGTGTCAGACACACACACACACACACACAGACACTGACACACTACACTGACAGTCTCACTCAGACAGACACACACACACACACACACACACAGTCAGGGTAATTAACACTCATTAGTGTTGATGCTAATCTGGAGGGTTAATCAGTCCAGTTGTCCGTCAAAGTGTGAAACACGTTTCTCTCATCAACAACAACAAACACAAATATTTTGATCTCTTAACGAGCTGCTGCGTCTTAACGAGCTCAACGACTCCTGAAACAACAACAGCCCCTTAACGAGATCAACAAACACTAATTAGTACAAACACGACGTTACATGAGGTTGTTAAGCACATTATTCAGAATCACCCTGAACACACAGCACAGGTACATTTCCTGTATATACACACACACACACACACACACACTCATTATGTTCAGCTGAAATCCTCTTATTTGTGAATTTATTTCCACTCAATCGCTTCATATTTTTATATTTTATATTTGTATTTCTGTGTGAAGCCCCTCTGATAGTCGCTCCACTATAAACCAGTCAAACAGACATCATGATCATTAACATGACTAATAATATAAAATGACAGTGGTTTCATTGACATGTTTGGATGTTTATTGATGATTTATGGTTAAAATATCTCAAACTAATCAATCACAGCAAATTAATCAATTACAGATATCAGGTCACTAACAGACATAGGTAGTTATTGAACCTTAAATGGTTTTAATGATCATCTGTGAACTTTGACCCTTTGTCTGTTTATACTTGCATGTTTCCAGTAAAACAAAAATCAATAA
The DNA here is from genome assembly GCA_023238725.1 of Scortum barcoo. NCBI lineage: Eukaryota > Metazoa > Chordata > Actinopteri > Centrarchiformes > Terapontidae > Scortum > Scortum barcoo. Next base: position 25,763,490 of record CM041534.1, read on the forward strand.
TCACTTCACAGATCAATACAGGAATATAATAACAGCTAATAACTAATCAATATTGAGGGCAGGAGAAGAAACAGGTGAAGGAAGTCTTCAGTATTTGGGCCTCTTCACATCCACCCTAAAACACAACAACAACGTTTACACTCCTATTTACAAACTGCTTCCTGTTTACAAACTGCTTCCTGGTGACACTGAATTAAAACAGGAAGTACTCACCCGTCAGCCTCCATCTTCTTCCTCTTCTCGATGATCTGAAACAGCAAAACCTGTTACTGACTGTTTACTAACAGTTTGTTTGTTTGTGTGGTTTGTATTGATGTTTATGTTGTTTGTATTGATGTTTGTATTGATGTTTGTGTTGTTTGTATTGATGTTTGTGTTGTTTGTATTGATGTTTGTTTGTATTGATGTTTGTGTTGTTTGTATTGATGTTTGTGTTGTTTGTATTGATGTTTGTGTTGTTTGTATTGATGTTTGTGTTGTTGTTTGTGCGTCTCACCGCGCTGATTTTCTTCCACTGTCGGTCCAGCTCGGCCTTCTCATTGGTCTCTTTGAAGCGTCGAGTCTTTCGGCCCTCAGACATCTTGATGCCGTACTGGAAGGCAGCCCTGCAGGGACAAACTTTATGAGCACGCTCACTTCATCCTGAGACACGCTCTTATTTTGTCTTCTAACATCCTGTCTGCACAGGAAGTCTGACTGAGCACGTACTTTGGCAGAGCCTCCTTGTTGTTCATGTAATCTGAATACTCCTCCTGAGTGTCGAAGTCCCACCGACCCAGCGGCCCCTTCTTATTCCCCTGAAACCACAAACAGCACTGAAACAACTTCCTGTTCTTCTCCCCCGGAGTCACTCACAGGAACCCACTGCGGTTCTCCACGTGGAGACAAAAGGTAAGAACCAGAGGAACATGAAGAACGTGTGGAACACATGGAACCTGCTCTACAGAGTTACAGGTGAAGCTCTTACCTGGTCCATCTTGCTGTAGTCGACCTCCTCATCACTGTCCACAGCCAGGTCGTCCATCCTGTACACACACACACACACACACACACACACACACAGTTAGAGCAGTACTACATGTATGACAGACATCATGTGTGTGTTTAATTGCTGGATTAAACTTAACATTAACATGTGGTAGCTCCATCTTAAAGTCTCAGGTGTGTGTGTATGTGTGTGTGTGTGCGTGTGTAGCGTGTAGTGTGTGTGTATCTTACGTAGCAGGGTAACACTCTGCGTATGAGTTCGATCCTCCAAAGAAATCTCCCAGCTGCTCTTTGCCGTCTCTCCTCTGAGAGCCAGTTCACCACATTAAGGAACAAAACTACAGTAATACTACACAAAAACTACAGTAATACTACACAAAACTACAGTAATACTACACAAAACTACAGTAATACTATAGTAATACTACACAAAACTACAGTAATACTACACAAAAACTACAGTAATACTACACAAAACTACAGTAATACTACAGTAATACTACACAAAACTACAGTAATACTACACAGTAATGGAGGATATGGTTCCTGGCTCTGCCATTGGCTGCCTGCTGCTCCTGCAAACTTCTCATTGATCATTTTGATCTGCTCCCTCACTGATCCAGGACCTGACAGAGAGACAGGCAGACAGACAGGCAGTTAATTTATCAGTTTGATATTAAAGTGAAGCTTCAGTTTCTTTATTCTGCTAATTTGAAAGAAATAATTTACCTGCATCCACCTCCAGGACCTGCACACACACACACACACACACAGTTTCAGATAGCAAAATTAACAATAATGATAGTATCAATAATATCAATATTAATATCAATCAGTCCCGTCTGTCCGACCTGCTGTTCGTCTACTCGCGGTTTCTCGAAGTAGCTGTGTCTCCTGCTCTTGCTGTCGTCCTCCCTGTCTCTCTCCCGGTCCCTGTCTCTCTCTCGGTCCCTGTCTCTCTCTCGGTGGCGGTCTTTGTCTTTGGCGGGTTTGGAGGACGAGCTGGACGACAGGATGTAGTCTCCGATGTCGTCAAAGATACTGAAAGACGAGCAGAGAGGACGTTGGCTGTCGTTCCTGCTGTGACGTACAAACCTTCATGTGTTGTGGTGAACTGACCTCAGATCGGCCTCCGGAGCTCTCTTCTCATCCTGTTTACCTGAAACAAACACACACGTCAGCCCCGTCCAGCACCAACACACCTGACGCAGAGATACCTCAACACGTCCATCACTCTGATCACAGAACAGCGATCAATAACTATCTATGAGACGAAGAAGAAAAGTCACCTTTGTCCTTCTTCTTGATCTTCTTGTGGCGCGTCCCCTGTCTGAGGTACGACAGGATCTGAGTCAGCTTCGAGATCACGATGTCGTTGGTGGTCAGAGTCGTCTGAGCCTGAGACATGAAGTCAATAATCAATAATCACCGATCAGCTTCAAAACAAAACTTGAACCAGGAGCTAAAACACTCACCTGAGAGATACAGGTACGTGTGCAGTGATACGGGTGTGCAGTGATACAGGTGTGCGTGCGCAGTGATACAGGTGTGCAGTGATACAGGTGTGCGTGCGCAGTGATACAGGTGTGCAGTGATACAGGTGTGCGTGCGCAGTGATACAGATGTGCAGTACCTCCATGCTCGGACAGTCGGCTTTGCTGCGGATAAGCGTCGTCGGGATATCGGTGTCGGTGAATTCGTCGTCGAGGTCGACCACGTACGCCATCCTGCCCGGCAAGAAGAGCTCGTTCCTCTCGACCACACCTGTCCTGAAGACCACGCGGTAGATGTTCCTCCCTGTGGGGGGAGGGGGGGGTTATATTCCTTTATTTCACAGCTTTAATCTCACATTTTTACACTCGTAATCTCTGATTGATTGCACAGCACACTTCAGATGCAGCTGCAAGAAACACAACACAACTCACCAAGACGAGTCTTAAACTCGATCTTCTCCTCAGGCTCCACGTCTTTCCTGAAACACACAGACAGATCAGACAGGTCAGAGGTCAGACAGATCAGACAGGTCAACAACAGTTAATGAAGAAATAAAACTGCAGTCTGCAGTTCATGAAACACCAACAGAGTGGAGCATCTTTGTACACAGAAGATCTCTGAGATCACTGTCAATGACAGACGGCTGCCAAACAATATTAATATTATATCAATGATGTTAAAGACATCATTAAAATCTTCGTTAATATTAAAGTCCATCAGTTCCTCATTAAGTTTACTTCACATTAAAGCACAAACAGATCTGTCCTTTACGTCCAGCTTTATCTTCATACTTTGCCTCCTTCTGGACTTTCTCCATCATGTCTTCTTCTTCTTTCTCTTTGCTGGTGATTTCAGCTCTCACCTGTGACACAATTAATGGCGTTACTACGAGAGGTCAAACAGTTCAGAAAACATCAGAAGAGATCAATCAGATCAGTTAACGTTAATCAGATAAATTAGACATCAACACTGAGTCAGCTGCTTTGTGTGTGTGTGTGTTAAATAAATATCGTATAAACACGTCACACTCTGGTGTGGCTACGAGGTAAGCTAACTTCCTGTTTGCATCTGACCTTCTGCAGCAGAGCGAAGTCCAGACCTTTCACCAAGTGAGTGTGCTCCATGTCACCTCCCAAGAACTTGGATTCCTGAATCAGCTGACGACGCTTCTCCGCTGCAGACTTATCTCTGAGGGAAGACACACACACGTCAACAAACACGAACAAACAAGTGTACATGGAGCTGCTGAGCCCTCATGGTAGTTAACACCATTAGCATTAGCAGCACTCACGCCTCCGCGGTCGGTCCCACAGCTCTATAGTTGGCCGTGGTGCTGATCAGCTCCGTCTCCTCGTAGTCTTTGTTGACGCCATCTCGACGCTCTCTAGCTCGGTCTCTGTATTTCTCTGCTAGCTCTCTCTCTCGCTCCATCTCCTGCTGCCGTAGCTTAGCATAGTAGCTGCAACCAAAGAACCAGTGGTCAATAAGCCGCTGATGAACATCATGTGATGTTTGAATCAGGACTTTATGAATCATTGATTAGAGAAACCTGATCAATAAGCACACTGTTTCTGACCCACAGGGGGCGCTGTGCCATCTCAGCATAAAGGCTGGAAACACACAGAGCTGCTAGCTCCTCCCTTATGACGTTACGTCTCATTTGTTTGAAGAGTTAAAATGATTTGAGCAGATTTTCAGGTTTTCGTGTCGACTCTCAGCTGACGCTCCTGCTGCGTGCTGATTGGTTAATGCTCACCTCTTCTTCTTCCTCCTCCTCGCTGCAGGATCCTCATCCTCATTGTAGTCCCGTGGCATTCTGGGAAAAAAAAAGTCAGTTTCTTGATCGTCATCATCATCATCGTCATCATCATGCACAGGCATGACTGCTCCCACTCACTCATGGTGTCTGGATTTGGAGGGTGGGGCTGAAGAGGGTGCGGCCCGCGGTGTCATCAGCAACTTCCTGAAGTCATCATTGGTCAGTTTGGACCTGAAGAGACACACACAGGGTTAAAACACACACAGGGTTCTCACACACACGCACACACACACACACACACACACACACTGTGTAGTTACTCACTGGGCTGCAGCTCGGTGGTCGTCGAGCTCGAGGCCTTCAGGAGCCAGAGGGTTGGAGTAACTCTCCGCTGAGCGCGCGCACACACGCACACACACACAGAACATAAAAACATCAACATTATAAAACAAACTTTCGATTAAATCTCTTTAATGAGGATGAAACTGTTTGTGTATGTCTGTTTTTTTCTGCTGAACTCACACACACACACATTCATACAATATCAACGGTGGAGTTCAGGCAGTGACTTTCATCTATCGATCAATCATGGCTTTATTGATCAGCTGCTGCTTTGTAATAATAATAACATGATCTGATCTTTGACTTTAATAACACAGAACTTCACTGATCATCGATCATTACAGCAGAAAAAGAGAAGATCAACTGATCAATGAACTGATTGGCTGTAGTAGCATTGATCGATCAGATAATGTGTCTTTATTTACTTTGATGAAAATATAAACAGGGTTTTGTGTGGCGCTGGGCTAAACTAAGCTAGGCTCCACTAAGCTAGGCTAACCTAAGCTAAAATAAATTGAGCTTAGCTAGCACAGCCCGATGACGAGAGTTATTGATCCGGTTGGATAAAAACACTGACATCACGTCTTTATAGAAAATCAAGCTTAATCTGAGAGACTGAACTGTTCTGTGTCTCCTCAGCTAACACTGCTAACACAGAGCTAACGCAGAGCGAGCTAACAGACTGTTAACATGCTAATGCAGAGCTAACAAACTGACTTTCAGGCATCTCTGCGGGCTGCTCTCTGTCTCTCAGCGGGATCCTGCTCCGTCTTTCACCCTGAAGATGAGTCTGATCAGTCGGATCAATGATCAGCCGGATCACTGATTAGCTTCTCCGGTTATCTTCTGCTGTTAGCTTCTACTGCAGAGCTTCTGTTGCGTCACTTCCTGTCCGTGGCCGTCACTTCCTGTGATGCTGCAGCGCCCCTGCAGTGATGACAACTTTAGATCTTTATTATTTATTAATCAAATCAAAGAGTTTAATCGATAATGAACAGTTCTTCTCTGGTGAGACTGTGTTTAATTTCACTTGATATACATACGCACACACCCACATAAAACTTTATCATTACAGTATATATTACTTTACTATAACAGTATACATACGCACCGTGGACACACGCACTTTATCAATACACACACACACACATCTACATGTGGACTCAAGTGTGTACAAACCGACTGTTGCACAACTGTATGTCACACACTGCCATTTTACACATTTCATGTTTTTTAATTTTATATTGTTTAAATTTATATTGTATTTTTACCTTCTATTTTATTATAGTTTCCTTTTTGCATCTTTACTGTATTTACTTGCATGCCCTTATGTTTCCTACCTTTCAAGCTGCTGGAAATGTGAATTTCTCTTGGAGATCAATAAAGTATCTATCTATCTATCTATCTATCTACATTACGTTATTATTACGGAATATTATATTATAATAACTATTATCGTAATAGTACAGACACAGACGTGATAGTTTATTTGAAGCTCGTTCTAATAATCAGAAGGTTTCTTCCTCTTTATTAACTGATACACACCTTTTCAAAACTTTGTTAGAAACAGTCTTTAAACGTACACATTTACAGCACAGAGTCAGCGGGTCGTTGTCTTGAATAAAATCTTCAGAGTAGAGTTCACACTGCTGTCAGTCAGACTGAGAACTTCAAAGAAAATATTCTTTTTTCCACATTGTTTGATGGAAAAGTTTCTTTGGCTGCATGTTTTTAATGTTTTCTGACTGTTTGAGCAGTTTCATCTGAAACTATCCTGCAGCGCAGCATCGCCCCCTTCAGGTCAGCAGAGTTACTGTGCAGGTTCTCCGGGACCAGCTGGATTTTCTTTTTCTAATCAACAGATTGATCAGCGTCAAGTTACTGTGACTCACTTTTCAAAACCCACACAGAAGAACTTGTCATGTAAACTGAAGCACATCAAGTTCAAACTCTGGACAGGAAACAAACCGATTCACAGCTTCAAAATAAAAAAAGCAATCTATAATCAGAGTAAATTAGGTCTTTTCACAATAAAGGCCCTATGCAGTGAGAAATATTTAAGGTGGATTTATTTTAAAGAACAATCAAGTTTCAGAACAGATGTTTATCTTCAGTCCTGCTTCAGATCAAAGGTAGAAAACAAATAGGTCACTGAGTTTTAACCCTCAGAGCGACTTCCTCTTTAAACCAGAGAGAGCTGCCAAACGACCGGGGAAATAATGGAAAGAAAACTCACCATGAAACAGAGCCACATTAATAATATTGAGCTTTATTCACATTCACATTTACACAAACTGAATGAAGCAGGTTTGGACTGAACCACTTTCTGCACAGATGGGGGGGGGGGGGGTTAAGGTTTGGACTGAACCAGAGTCTCCACAGCTTTGACCACCTGATCAGCCGACATGTTGTCCACCATGACGCTGCTCTCTTTACCCCAATCTGAACACGAAGCACAGAGATTATTATTATTACTGACGTCATCAGGCAGCTGCTTTTAATAATCAGGTCAAAAACAACACAAACATGGAACACAAAGTTCAGTAAAACAAAGAAATATCATAAAACATGATGATTAAAACACCTGAATGTTGCTGTTCGACTGACTGAAGCTGTGACACCACGTTTCAGATTTTAGCTGAAGTGTGACACATAAGCTTGTTTGTTTGTTGACTTTAACTTCAGGGCGCTGATAAAGGCTCGCTGTGAGCGGTCTGGACTCTGCAGACTCACCGTATCGGGCCCACACTCGGGCCTGGACTCCAGAACATTCTCGGATCAGGATCGGGAAGTCTGGATTGGACTTCTTCAGAGCTACGTAGTGCTGCTCCACGAAGGCTCTGTAAACAACAACAACAGAAGTGACATCATCTGCTTGCTGTTGACCTGATGTCACACAAGAGGAGGCGGAGTCACAGAGACATCAGCCGAAAGCATCGATCATTATCAATATATAATCTATATAAGAGACAACAGGTCCAAACGTAATAAGAAAAAGACTTAATACTAAAAATTAATACTAATAATCTTCATCATCATAAATAATAGCAACAACAACATTATAATAATAAATAATAATATTTGGCAGCGACTCTTTTGAACGTTTTAATATTTATATTAAAATAAAATAGATTTTAGTTTTTATGTTACATGGAGACAACCACTGTTAATATTAACTATTGATCCTTATATATATCCTTACTTATTGGGCTTGCACCGGGACCAGGGTAGCTAATCTCGTTCCATCCCATGTTTAACTTGTGTTGGAATGACAAACAATCCTTCAATCCTTGATTACTGATATTCGATTATTGTGACGTCATGACGCACCGCCGTGTGGTTGTTAACAGGAAGCAATCCTTTCAAATTAAACATTCTGATTCATTTTATAGCTTAATATGAAATCAACCGAATATTTTAGTACTGTAATCAACTATTAAAGACATTAAACTTCACCAGATGATTATTAATTATTATTAATTATAGTTAATTAAAAATGCCTGTGTCTGCTTATGCTAACTGTTAGCCGTTAGCAGTTCAGATCATTCTGTGGTGCTAAGCTAACAGGCTAACAGGCAGCAGAGATGTAGCAGCGGCTGTTCCCGCCGCAGCAGGCCGCCTGAGAGCTCACCTGGCCCCGCTGCTGGCCGCAGAGCTCTGGCAGAGATGGATGCGGAGCTCCCGGAGACTTTTACTGAGCGCGGAGCCGAAACTGCGACCTGCTGCCGCCATGTTAACTTCCTGTGAAGGGCAACACGAGGGCTAATACAGCCCGGAGTTTATACTGACAGGCACAGTGTTAATACAGCCCGGAGTATGACCTGACAGGCACACATGGTGTTAATACAGCCCGGAGTTTATACTGACAGGCATGGTGTTAATACAGCCCGGAGTTTATACTGACAGGCATGGTGTTAATACAGCCCGGAGTATGACCTGACAGGCACGGTGTTAATACAGCCCGGAGTTTATACTGACAGGCATGGTGTTAATACAGCCCGGAGTTTATACTGACAGGCATGGTGTTAATACAGCCCGGAGTATGACCTGACAGGCACGGTGTTAATACAGCCCGGAGTTTATACTGACAGGCATGGTGTTAATACAGCCCGGAGTATGACCTGACAGGCACACTGTTAATACAGACCGGAGTATGACCTGACAGGCACACTGTTAATACAGCCCGGAGTTTATACTGACAGGCATGGTGTTAATACAGCCCGGAGTATGACCTGACAGGCACAGTGTTAATACAGCCCGGAGTTTATACTGACAGGCACACTGCTAATACAGCCCTGAGTTTATACTGACAGGCACACTGTTAATACAGCCCGGAGTTTATGACCTGACAGGCATGGTGTTAATACAGCCCGGAGTATGACCTGACAGGCATAGTGTTAATACAGCCCGGAGTATGACCTGACAGGCACACTGTTAATACAGCCCGGAGTTTATACTGACAGGCACACTGTTAATACAGCCCGGAGTTTATACTGACAGGCATGGTGTTAATACAGCCCGGAGTTTATACTGACAGGCATGGTGTTAATACAGCCCGGAGTATGACCTGACAGGCACGGTGTTAATACAGCCCGGAGTATGACCTGACAGGCACGGTGTTAATACAGCCCGGAGTTTATACTGACAGGCACACTGCTAATACAGCCCTGAGTATTGAGTTTATACTGACAGGCACAGTGTTTATACTGACAGGCACAGTGTTTATACTGACAGGCACGGTGTTAATACAGCCCGGAGTATGACCTGACAGGCACAGTGTTAATACAGCCCGGAGTTTATACTGACAGGCACACTGTTAATACAGCCCTGAGTTTATACTGACAGGCACACTGTTAATACAGCCCGGAGTATGACCTGACAGGCATAGTGTTAATGCAGCCCGGAGTTTAAAACAAGGAAAAACAAAAGGCTGCTGCTCGCTGAACACTCCTGTTCACCTCAGAGACCGCCTCAGCTCCACGTCTTCTGTGATTGGTCATCACATTTTACAAGAGAACTGATTGGTCAGTCAGTTGATCTCTTATATTAGCTGCTGCAGAGCAGCTTATGTTTGTAGCACCACATGAATGTGTTGTATATGTAAATATACACACACATAATCTCTGTTGTAAAATACTTTACATTACATTGTAATGATTACACCACATTTAACTTATCAGGCTAACTACCGTGAAATTACACGCAGGAGACATGAGATCAATTCTGACATTTTTGATTGATTTAACACAAAAGATAAATCAGTCAGCGAGTTTTATGAGAAGGCACCAAGTTTGAGCAAATCGAGCACAACAAGGACAACAGAGATGAAGTTAGGGTTAGCCACATTGTGGAGTAGTGTTCGTGTCCTTTTACAGACCAAGACAAAGTTAAATTAAACATTTAAACGTTGATCACCTACAGAATGACCATCAGTCTGCGAGCTCCCACTCTTCAGAGAGTGATGAGAGCAATGATCATTTTGTTTATGTAAATACTGTTTCTTCTTATTATTATTCACTATTTATTGTACATATTGTTTTTTTGTGTTTATATTGTCTCTAGTATTTAATCTCTATCATTAATTGTTGTATTTGAGCTGCTGTAACAGTGAAACTTTCCCACTGTGGGATCAATAAAAGATTTTCTTATCTTATCTATCTTATCTTAATTTTAACCATCCCTCCATGTTTTTAGAAATGTCCTCATAAATCTCCAGTTGTGATCTGAGTCCTTCGTGTGGACTGTATCCGGTGAGGTCCAGGACACATCTGGGTACAGCTGAATGACGCTGGACTTAGAGAAGTCCACCTGTGATCAGATCACACAGGAGGTTTGTTGATGCAGGTCTGAGGAGGGCCTAAGATGATGTACCCCGGTAAGAAGTGAACGACCGTCGTCCTCAAGTTACCTCGCTAACCCCAAATCCTGCTTCTTAATCCAGCTTCTGGATTCTGCTGATCTAGAATTCATGTAAAGAAAGGATTCTTCTGTTTGTTGATCCATTGTGCTCTTTTATGACCTTTTTAGACCGAGAAAAAAATCAGCTGAAATGTTTCTGCTCATTCTTCTCTCATCTGGATGTGATGGAGGAACCAGAACAAACATTCACAACTGAAAACATGTGATGATCCACGTTTAAACCAGTCAGCTGTTTTCACTGATCCACTCAAACTGCAGACATAAAAGATGAAGCTGCTGTGACTCATCTGATCTGAATTCAGTTTGAAGTCTTCATGATACGCTGAGAGACGATTCACCAAACACCGTGAATCTGAAAAACAAAATGCCACAAAGATCAGACTGATCCAGAAACTGCTTCAAACACAGAACTGAAAACTCTGAAGATCAAAGATGTTAAAGAGAAAACAACTGTTTTGACACAGTGACACCAAAAGACTGTTTCAAACTGAAAGAAACAGCCGAGACTTTAAGGTTTAGACTGGATGTGCTCCTACAGACTCAGGTTTGTGTTTTTAGGACATATAGACTTTTTGTAAATTCTCTTTATGGCAAAGAGTTTGGAGAGAAATTGTTACACACAAAAACAAAAGTATAAAAACAGCAGCAGCCTGTTTTCAGATTATTTATCAGACCAAACTGACGTCTTCACGCTGCTTCAGTTTTTAGCGCTGTGTGCAGTCTTTATGCTAAGCTAAGCTAACCAGCTGCTGGCTGTATAGACATGCTAGAACGTGTGACTCTCAGAGAGGAAGAAGACTGTCCCTTTAAGAGTTAACAGGTTCATGAGTCGTGATGACATCAGCATTGCTTTATTTAGAAAAAGGATTATTTGGTACAAACATCACAGAGGTGAAAATCAGAGAAACTGATGGACCAGCAGTTTTAAGAAGACGGATGAAGCAAACATTTTTGATTTTAAGCAGTTAACCAATCAGGATCAAGACCTCAGGATATTTTATTCGAGATTCAAGGACAGCTAATTTTGCTTTGTGGTAAGCACGACCGTAAACATGAAGGTAAAAATCCAGAGAAGCTGGTGGAAAATCTTCATCAGTCATTTGTTTTGTCGGTCAGTTCTGTTTCTCATTAAGAGTTCGTTAGCGTTGGCAGAAAGCAAGCTGCACATGCAGCATCACAAGTGAACAACAAACTAATATTTTTATAATCCAGCGTGTTTCCTGTCAGTCCGGCCCTCTCTGCTCCTGTTGGATCTCCTCAGAAGATCCTGTCGCCGTTTTTCATTCAGAAGCTGCTGGATGCGTTTGTTTTGTGTTCGCTCACGGAACGGCGGCATCCGCGGCACAAAGTAGTTCTGCTGTCCCCTGCTGATGTCACTGTCCAATCCTATGATCCGGTACGGGATCTCATCCACTGAGTTGTTCTCCTTCTTAGAGACCAGGAAGAAGGAGGGCGATGACGACGGCGCTGCCGTTGGTTCAGTTTCTTTTTGATGGCTCTTCCCTTCTGATGTTCTGTTTGGCGATGACGTGACAGTGATGATGTCGGGATCAGCAGATGCTGCTGTGGTGAGGAACTCTGTTACGGCAGTCATCTTGACGGGTGCTGATGTTGGAGTTTCACCCTCAGCAGTTACTAGAGGAACTGTGGAAGGTGGCATTGTGGGAGTAGTAGTTTTCCTCTTGAATAAATGTGGTGGAGCAGTTTTTCTTGGGCGTCTTGTAGTAGTGGTAGGAGTAGTCGCAGTGGTTGGAGTTGGAATGATCACGGGAGTTTCAGCGGGAACAGAAAGATCCTCGTAGGATGAATAATCATCGTAATCGGCGTACTCCACGTACACAAAGTCTGTGCTGCTCCTGCTGGTGGGGGGCGGAGTTACAGTGAAGCTGGGAGGTGGAGTGCTGATGATGTCATTGGTGATGTCACTGATGATGTAACTGCTCTCTGACCAGGACGCTGAAGTCACCGTATCCGTAGTTAAACTCCATGAACTGGAAGTAAAAAACAAGGAAGATCAGTGACATGTTTCGTGTTTGTTTAGGATCTTATTGTGGGTGACAAACTAAAGAAAAAACCCTGATAAAGTGTGTCAGTGATATAATAATAATAACTATAATAACTAAAACTAAAAACTAACTAATAATAACTATAATAATAATAATAATAATAATAACACCGCTGATAAAGTGTCAGTGAGGTGTTGGTCCTCCTCCAGAGCGGAGGAGGGATGGAGGGATGAACACATTCTTCCAAAGATATTCCCTCATGTGGTGTTTGATGATGGAGGTTGAGAGCGCTGTCTAACACGTCGCTCAGAGAGCAGAACAGAGGCCCCAGACCCCCCCACTGTAGGGGAACAAGGTTCAGGGTTTTCCTTTCATTTGTCACACATCCATCTCTAGTACAAACATAGGTCCATGGGATAGTTAGCCTAGCTTAGCACAAAGACAAAGACCCCCCTCCAGCTGTTGACTTTCAGGTTCCTCTGACCTGCTGCTGGTGCTCGGTGGGTTTGTGCTGCTGAAGTTGCTGGAGTTTTCAAAGCTGCTGAAGTTTCCCTCACTGCAGGTCTTGCAGCACATCTGACGATATCCAGCGATGGAGCAGTAACGACTCAACACCTCCATTCGGCAAAACACTGAGCGGTCACCACGGCAACGCTGCCCTGGAGACAGATGGTTCAGCAGTGGTTCAGTTAGTGAGCACAGCAGGTGGTTAGAGAGTCCAAAATCAAGTTATCAGGTTCAGTGAACGATGTGAAGACAAAAATACCCTCTCATAATCTTTTTATTCATTATCTATTATTTTTCCATTGCAGAAAAGTAGCTTGTCTTTATCTTTTATTTAGATGGGCAACTTAAGATAACAGGAAGGGGTGGAGTCAGGTGACCTTTCACCTTGTTGGGCAGATTTATTTTCTTAGGGAATTTGGGCAAACTGTACAAATGTAAATTATACCTACATGAACCTGTGTTAATCCTGAAATAAACTAAACCATCTGCAGACATCATCAAAAAGTCAAAAGTCTTTTATCATCTTTTATCCTGTTATGTGCTTCTGTCCTGTCAGTCTGCAGAATCAGTAATCAGAGTGACATTGTCAGTCAGTGTAGTCTCTTAACAGCAGAAAGAAAGTAAAGAAGCTGGTGGAGGAATCAGGACAACCAGGGTGGACAGGAGGAGGAGTTTGTGTTTTACTGGAGGAGATCTGTGGAGCTGGGAAGTCTGAGCTGGACCTGGACAGCCACTGAATTATTGAGTTCTTCTGGTCACCTGCAGGGAGAGACAAATACACAGTCAGCAATATACAGACTACAACTCCCAGCATCCTCTCTCTCTCTCTCTCTCTCTCTCTCTCTCTGCTCTCTCTCCTCTCTCTCTCTCTCTCTCTCTCTGTCTCTCTCTCTCTCTCTCTCTGTGAGTATTTATATATTGTACGTGATTGGCCGATGCCTACCGCTACAGGGTGGGGCCTGGCAGGTGCGGTTTGTGATTGGTTGAGGCCTGCTGCAGTTTTGGGCAGAACCCTCGGGACTTGAACACACAACCTGACGCTCCTGAGTCCCATTTCCACACGATACTGAACACTACAAACAAAAACATCTTGATCAGACTATACAGATTCCCTATACAGAAGTGATCAATTATTAATCATTATTGATTATTGGGTTATATGCAACAAACATTCAATAGCTTAAAGTGTCTTCTGGCTGAGTTAGTGTTAGTCCAGAAAGAAGGAAGTGAGTTTGTCCAGAAACAAGGAAGTTAGTCCAAAGACAGGAAGCAACAGGTAGTCCAGAACAAGACAGCGTAGCTCCTGGTGGTAAGATATCTTTAAGACTTTGTGAATCGTCCCTGTTTCACTCTTCGTACCGGTGTCCAGGGACCAGTTCGCCAGGCGGCCGGGCAGGGGGAGCGGTTGCAGGGTTGTTTCCCTTCTGGTCGGTCCTCACCACAGAGTTTGCTGTTCACTGAGCGCTGCTGCCCCCCGCTGGATGTCTGCTGGCAGCTCACCGAGCGACGCTGCCATCCTGTTTGACCACAGGAGGCACTGCAGTCCTCCCACTCCCCAACCACCCAGCTGGGGGGGCACAAACAAAGGGATTTCACACAACTATGTTTTCTGATTGGACCAGAGGTACTCGAGCACACTGCCAAAATTATGTATTATTTAATTTATGGTAATGGATTCATCAAAACCTGCAAACTAATTCATGAAAATGTGCAAATAGCTTGCACAAATGATATCTTGTGCACACACAATGGCATTATGAGCACTCAGTGTAGTGAAAATTATTTTTTCTCTCCATCAGGTGGCCTGTTCCTACAGTCAGTCTGAACATGGTCTAAGGTGGAGTGTTACCATGATGACCTGTAGTGTGTTACCGTGGTGAGCTGCAAGTGTTAGCATTGCAGTTGCGGCTGATGGCTCTCGGTTTGTTGATGTTGGAGCAGAACATCCTGTGAACCATTTTCCCATCAGCCTTCCTCCTGCAGCCGAACCTTGTGTACTGTTTCCCTGGAAACCAAACAACACTGAGTAACCATGCAGCTGTTACCATGGTAACCATGTAACACAACTAAAAACCGCAACGTTAACCAGCAACAGTAGTGTACCTCCTCCGCAGGGTTTGGAGCAGTGGGACCACTTCTTCAGTGCCCACTCGTAGAAGATTGCGTCCTCCTGCACCAGGTTGGACTCTAGCGAGGACCAGAGACGATCCTGGATGACATACTTATAGGACACCGTTACCTTGGAGTCGCCATGGGAACGGACCTGGTGGAAAAGGCGCAGGAAGTCGGTGGTTGGTGGTGGTCCCTGATTCTGACTCTTCTAATCAGACACAATGTGAGCATGTTACTGTCCTGTGTTGACGGACTGACCATCAGCAAGACTCCGTACTTCAGTGGCCCGGTGGTCTGGATGTACTCCTGCTCCTCAGTGTTGCTGTACTCCCACGCCACGCCCTTCTCGATCACCACTCTGGATTCAGGGAGCTTGTCTTCATCGTTGAGGAAGAGGTGACCCGTCTCCTGGTTCTTCACCGCTGGAGCAGGAAACACAGAAATCAAGGTGCTGCACAAAATGATGAGCTGCAGAAGATCTTCATGGGACAAAACAAACTCCTCCCTCCTCCTACCCAGGATGTGAGGAGTCCCTTTGAACTCCTGGATCAGGAGGTGTCGTGCTCCTTTGGGGATCTCCAGGATCTTCAGGTAACCTGGCCATCATAATCAAATCATTAATCAATCAACAACAAACAGTCCAACAGCAAAATGATCAGTAGCAACTTTATACCTGACAACAACCTGAACCTGATAACGAAAATCTTCCTTCTTCATTATTGTTTATTAAGCTAGTTTATTTTAAAAGTCTTCAGGAGTGAAAAGTTTCTCTTCCACCGCAGGTTTTTCAGAGACCTTGTTTCTTGGTGCTGCGTGTGAAGTTTCCTTTGATGATCTTACAGCTGGAGTTATCTCCTCCACAAACTCCACATCGATCCTCCTGCTGGTCTGAAGCGATCTGACCATCGCATCCAACATGCTGCATGAGGACACAAGGAGAGAGGACACAAGGAGAGAGAAAAGAGGACACAAGGAGAGAGGACACAAGGATAGAGGAAAGAGGACACAAGGAGAGAGGACACAAGGAGAGAGGAGATGAGTGACTTCAGGCTGATGGAGACTTTCACTGTTTGTTTTTGTTTTGTTGCTGAGTGCTGAGATGTTTTCCTGACTTCATGTGGTTCATTAAACATTGGACATGTTTCTCTAACAGGTCAAGTGTTTTTTAACAGCGACAACAACGTCCAAACATGCGTCTGTTTTTTCACAAGACAGAAACACGGACAAGGATCAACACAGTGTTTCTGTAATTGAAAACTCACATTTTAATGTGGTTTCACTCTCTGAACCAATAAAACAGCAAACCGACTAAAGGAGTTGAGAAACTGAAGTCAAATAAAGACCTCACACTCTCCTCGGACGCAGACGCTATGGGCGTCACCGTAGGAACACGGCGTCCCATCATGCACCATTCTGTTCATGGAAACCACCACATCCGTCTCCTTCGACTCATGGAAACCACCACTATGGAATCCACCATCCGTCTCCTTCGACTGACAGTACAGACGACAGTGCTCGTCAGCTGCAAACACAAACAACGTCAGGATGCACGACAGGTACAGAAGATTCATATGCGCTATATTATATTCATATATATATATATATATATATATATATATATATATATATATATATATATATATATATACACACACACACATATACACACATACTACACATTCATACACACAATATATACACTATATTCATATAAATATACAATATGTTTGTTTATATATACAATACAGATGTTTACAGTATATTTATGACATGTATATTTACATGCAGCAGGATGGATCATCTTTTGTATTAAAACTTCTTGAACACAGATTCATTCATGTGTATGCGGGATCATGTGATCACTAATATAATAATGATATTAAAGTGGAACATTTGAGGTGGAACATTTCAAATCAAAATATCTGATATTTTAGTTTAAACAGTTAAAGAGACGAGAGGCCACATGTTTCCTTCAAATAACAAATTCCTGACTCATGAGTTTAACACATGCACACACACACACACACACAGATGTACTATACACACAAAAACTCAGAGACACACACAGCAGATATTTACGATCAGTGTGTTGGTTTGTGTGTGTGTGTATTATAATGTGTATTTACGGTCAGGGTGTTGGTACGGCAGCCAGTGATGTTTGTGTCCTTCATGTTCATAAAACGGATTCCAAACTTTACACTGATCCTCCCTGAAAAACACAAAACACAAACACACAAAGTGACTTCTGAGATACACAACACAACACTACACTACACAACAACACAAAACACTACAAACAACACAAAACAACACAAAACAACACAAAACAACACAAAACAACAACACAACACACACAACTCAAAACAACAACACAACACACACAAAACAACAACACACACAGAACACAACAGAAAACAACTAGAGATGGGCAAACAATACTGAAGCTCCAAAGCTTGTTTCAGCCTAATGAACCGCCGTGTGTCGACTCTAAGTGTCGGAGCTTGTATTGAGCGATAAGTGTCACGTGACTTATGACGTCACTGGTGCTTTCATGAAGCGTTTCATTGGTTCATTGGTTTACAGCTTGAATGATTTGGCGCTTTACTATGCTATGATGCCTCAGTGACACTCCAATGTGGGTTTTAAGAGAAGGCTTTGTGAAAATAAACGTTGCATAAAGCACTGCCACTTTTTACAATGCCTATTTTCACAAGCACAACTACTGACACTTCTATCAGATCATACTTCACTAATATGGCCATAAAACATATGCTTGATATGTATGTATGTATATATGAATGAAATACAGCCTGAAAAATAGAGTTATACAAAAATTGCTTACTTATAATGAGTGACTGCATAGGTCAGCAGGTTGTACGTATGATTTAAGTTTTTTTCTGTCACTTTGGGTGAAGAATCGAATCCAGCCATGAACACATGGCATTATATTTTTGTCTAGTAATTTGTTGCTATACACTAAAAAGAGACAGAAGCCATATCGTCAAAGGTTGTTTATAACTTTGAATCTGTTTATGAACATGCAGCTTTAAATGAGTTTTACACATGTGCAGCTGAAACGATTTTTGTGAGTGCTTCGCTCAAATTATTAAAACAGCTGCTGTAATTCCAGTCTGCCAACAGATGTCACTGTTCCTACTCACAATGAAGCCCCAAAGCTTCAAATCATTTTAGGTACAAAAAGAAAGAAAGCCTCAACGCTTCACAAGGCTTCATTCGCCCATCACTAGAAACAACACAACAAGCCAACACAACAACACACACATCACTACACAACAACACAACACTACAGTGTGTATTTAGCTGTGGGGTGGTCAGGTGACCAGCAGGTGAGCTCACCTGAAGTCAGTCAGGGGGGGACACTCCTCTTGGTTGCACAGCTGGAACTCGTAGCTGTTTCCGAAGCAGGTGCGCCCCCCGTTGGCTGGACTGAGAACAACAACAGGTTAGTCTCTCTGATTGGTGCGTTGGATATGTGACATCACAGATGATTGATGGCTCACTCACGCTGGATTGTCGCAGCGGCGGGCCCGAAACCTGACCCCGCCCCCGCAGGTCCTGGAGCAGCTGCCGTACGGACTCCAGGTGCCCCAGCCTCCATCTTGTCTCAGAAGGTCAGGGGTCAACTTCATGCAGTAACCCTTAAAACAGTGCTGCAACAGACACAGTTACCATGGAGACGTAAGAAAGGTCAGCACTTAGCGGTTTCTGGAGGAGGTTAGCTTAGCTTTTATTAGTAGCCTAGCTTATAGCGTTAGCCTAGCTGATAGTGTTGAACTCATTAACATGTTGACCTGATGATGGCAAAAAATGAAAAGTCAGGATCAACAGAGGTCTTCAGCTCATCTTGAGAGGAACACGAACGTCTGAATCACGTTTATCATGATCCATCCAACAGATGTTGAGATGATTCAGTCTGAATCTAAAGTGAAGGATTAACATGACGTATCTCTTTTGATTGGACAAAGAAATTAATTTTGTCTTTTAAAGGCTGACAACAGAAGAAAATATCCAAGTTTGATGGTAATATGACTTCTGGGATGATTCAAATTCCTGCCATGGAGGGCGTCTGACCTTTAACCCCTGGTGACCTGAATGTGTCCTCACCTTCCCCGGTCCACACTTTGTCCCGTCGAGTGGCGGACCTTTCTTGGTCTTACAGTAAAAAGGATTGTTGTAGTCGCTGCACCAAAGCTGTTTACAAGGGTCAAGGGTCGTGTACTGGAGACAAACACACATATAAAGATATCTGAAATATATATCAGAATACAAAAATAGACCATAAACATCAGAACAGACAGACAGCGAGGAAAACTACCAGAAACTGAACAATGAAACAATGCTGGACCAACATGACAATCACAGGCCTGTGAGAGAAAACTCAAACAAGCTCGACAGTTCGACAAAATATTTTCATTATGCTGAATGTTGGAAACTCCCGGAACAAAGATGTCATCAGATCCAGATTAATCAGATAATTGATCTGGTATGTTTGTGTAAATCATCCTCTGGAGATGTTTTCTGAGTGATGTAATAAAGTTTCTCAGTTAACATCCTGAACAGATGTGATTTTGGCCTCAAACCCAAAAACATCAGCAGGTCACATGTGCACACAGTCTAACTGAAAAACATTAGAAAACTGAAATATTTAGGTCCTGTCTCATTTTTTTAAATTACATTTTTCAGCTGATGACTTCACTAACAAAAATGTGTTGAAACACATGGATACAAACCAAAGATTAAAAGAAACATCCAAATGAATCAGCTGCTTCACGACGCTCCAAGTGCTGCATTTAGAAACAAGTAAAGGACTGAGGTTTTGTTTCTGTTCAGTTTCAATCTCCTGGGCTGAGGTGCAGCATGAACAGGAGAGTTTTCAGAGTTTCTGCTGATCTGATGATCCACAGCCCCCACAGTGAGGGAGCAGTAAGTCATTTCAAGATTTCAAGAATTTAATATATATATATATTAAATATACATACATTATATATATATACACACACATTATTGTGGCAGCTGCCACACCAGGCGGTGATGCAGCCAGTCAGGATCTCTCTCTATGGGTCAACTGTAGAAGCTCCTTTGTGTTGCTGACGTTGAGATGGAGGTTGTTGTCCTGCAGATGTCAGGTCTCTGACCTCTGATCTCTCTGTAGGCGTCTCATCGACGTGGTGATCAGGTTGATGACGGTTGTGTTGTCAGTAGATCTGACGATGGTGTTGGAGCTGTGGGTGGCCACAGTCATGTGAACAGGAGAGTACAGCAGAGGGCTGAGCACACAGCCCTGGGGGGCGCCGGTGTTCAGAGTCAGGGTGGAGGATGTGGTGCTGCCCATCCGCACAGCCTGGGGTCTGCCCGTCAGGAAGTTCAGGATCCAGTCACAGAGGGCGCTGTTGAGCCCGAGGTCTCTGAGCTTGGTGACGAGCTTGGAGGGCACGATGGTGTTGAACGCTGAACTGTAATTTGTTGAAGAAGAGAGTAAAATCCGACCCAAGGTTTGCTGTGATGGAAATGAAGTTTATTCAGTAATCCGGAAAACGGTGAGCCATAGTGTCACAGACCAGGTCTGGAACAGAAGACTGACCCAGAGCAGAGGGCTGAGGGTCATTTTATACATGGTCAACAAAGAGTGGACAGACAATATGTAAATTGTGGGTGGTGGTTAACAGACATGGTACAGGATGCAGGAACAAAGGGAGAGGGGTGACATTTCCATATACAATAGGTGAGAAGGAAAGGAAGCCAGGAGACATTAAAACCATGAGATGCACACCAGGTAAGAGGAAAAGGGGGGTGTCAAGGCTACTATAATCATGAGATGCGAGCTAGGATGATCAAGGGCCTAGTAGGACAGTGTCAGCAGGGGTCAGGAGACGAGGGGTAGAAGCACAGCAAATTGTCAGACAATCAATATACAACTGGGGCATCTACACTAGTAAGAATAAGACTGGAGCAGTGACATGTTTAAATGTCTGCAAAGACGTCTGCCAGCTGGTCTGCACACACCTTGAGAGCTCAGCCGGGGATGCCGTCAGGTCCGGGAGCCTTACGTGTGTTAATGTGTTTAAATGATCTACCTCAGCACTGCTGATCTTTTTTTTGTAGTCTATTAGAGTTTTTAATCCGGCCCACATGCTCCTGGTGTTGGAGACGCCTCCTCCCTTGCTCTTCCCTGAATTAATTGTCCGGTCCTGTTGGTGAATGGAGAGTCCCTCGGGAACAAAGGCGGAGTCCAGAATCGAGGAGTCAATCCAAGTTTCCGTGAAAACCAAAACGTTACAGTTTTTAATATCCCATTGAAACGCCATCCTGCTCCGGAGTTCATCCAGCTTGTTATCCAGGGACTGAACATTAGCCAGAAGAATACTCGGGAGAGGAGGCCGGTTTTCACGTTTCCTCAGCCGGACTAGGACTCCGGCCCGCGACCCTCTTTTCCTCCGCCACCTCCGCTGCTCAGGTTCAACAACAGGTAGGCTCTGCCATGGAGATTCCCTTCGTTGTACGCCTGGTGGAGGTGGTGAAAGTTTTTTCCACCACCAACCTGATGTGCATAGAAGTTGTTCTCTATCATATTGTATGATAGGGCTCCCTTTAGCAGTTTGCATATTTTAAAAAATGGATAAATAGCAATATAATAGAAAAAAACTGCAAAGCTGAGGGGGAGCTTGAGACATGGCAGACATCTTCAGCGCCATCTTGCATCAATTAAAGTATTTCATCCTGAAAACTGAAAGTGAAATTGTTCGTTTAATTTGTTTGACATCTGCCCTTCCTGTTAAAAACTTTGTTTTTAGATCTTATAGTCCTTCCTCAAAGCTGCATTAATTTTTTTGTTAAAAACAAACACCAACAACAAACACCAGAAATCTTATAAAATAGGACAGAACTTTGACAGGATGTTCGTCCTCTGGCAGTCTTTGGTTTTTAAATGCTGCTGCAGCATTACTAAACTCTATAAAGGTTTGAGGCCTAACAGTGTGAGAGGTCAAAGGTCACCTAACTTCAGATAGTCTGAATACAGACAGACAGGTCAGCTGACAGACAGACAGACAGACAGACAGGTGGACATACTGCAGTGCAGAGGCTGTATCCTGGTCCAAAGTCGAAGCGACACTGTTGATCCATCGTGTACTGAAATCCGGGCAACTGAGGCAGAGCCGGCCAGTCATGGTTGAACGGATCATCACGGAGACAGTCATAGGTACTGAAGAGAGACAGACAGGCAGACAGACAGGTTTGTAGTTGATATATGGTGCGTTCGCCTAATGCCTGATTCCTGTTGGAGTTCAGACTTTCACTCGTGGTTTTGTTCGAACTCACTGCAGGTATTTGTGCAGCTCCCTCCAGCTGCAGCGGGACCAGTGGTACCGATGGAAGGTGGCCTGAACTCGAGGAGACATGATGCTGCCCAACGGCACGTCATCAGCACAGTCGTTCGCCTCGCCATCGTGCTCCATCCCTAACCTGAGACAGACAGACAGGCAGGCAGACAGACAGACAGAGAGTGACAGACAGACAGACAGACAGACAGACAGACAGGCAGAACAGCTGCTGAAAAGGTGATAAGTGACTTCATATTGGAGGTTTTGTAGACATGATGGTAAAAATAAAGGTGAGTCCATTATTGATCTATGTGGACACCTGAAATCATTATCGTCTCCACACGAGTCTGTTATCATCATTCAAAGTAAACTCACAATTCAACTGTGCTTTTATCCCAACCACTACATTATCCATGTTATTCACACACACACACACACACACACACACACACCGTGCACTGCCAACAAATTTGCATGTATTTGAAGAGTGTGTGTTTGTGTGTCTCACACGTGTCCTGTTTCGTGAGCAGCTACGAAGGCCGAAGAAAAACCGTCCTCAAAGACGAGGACGCAGCTCCGATGCAGGTGACACATTCCTGTGACAGGTGCATAACCTGCATCAAAAGGTCAGAGGTCAGTGGCTGCTCCAGCATTTGGAGTTAGTACTAGTATTTATAGTTTTAGTGTAGTATTAGCACACTGCCTGGTGAGGCAAATGGTGTTAGTAGAAGCACTTGTTGTATTAGTGGTATTAGTGGTAGTAGCAGCTGTAGTAGCCTGTGTGCCAGAGGGGCCGGTCAGGTCAGGCAGGTGATGTTAGTAGTAGTACTTGTAGTAGTACTTGTAGTAGTTTTTGTAGTATTAGTGGAGGTAGTACCCTGCATGCCGGACGGCCCAAACTCCTGCCTGGTCAGGTAGATGGTGTGGTCGTGCTGCTCAGCGTGACTCTGCTCCCTCTGCTGGAGATACGACCATCCACAAACGTTCTCCAAACTCTTCTGAGGATTCCCCACAGAGATCAGCTCCTGGGACTGATGGAGGAACACGTCTGGTTTTAATGTTTTTCTTAACTTATATCGGAGATATGACAGAGGATAAACTTTAAAATCTTAATTCATATTTAGTTTATATGTGAGCGTTCTGCATAACACTTTTTTTCTTCTATCATTTTTGTTTTGGTTTTAAGTACTATACAGAACAGATATCATAATTTTTACAAAAAAGACCAATCTTTTGAATGCGTGGCTGTCAGCAGAGGTATTGGATAACAGCACTGACCACCGAGATAGAACCAGAGAGTTTGACAGCAGGGTGGAAAATGGAAATAGTCTTAAGTCTGACCAAGTCTAGCTATTATCTTGTCTCCGTGTGGGAGTTAAAGGTACAAAAGGCTAAACTGTTACTGAAAAACAAATCCTGGGATCCAGTAACAGACTCTTATAGGCCTGTATTAGGGTGGCCCATAAAGACGTACAAGGGACATGTTAAAGTTTACACACCATTTATTTAAAACTTCTGCCCTGTAAACAGTGACTGAACATAAGCCATCAGTAGCTTTAAAACAGGGTTTGGTACCTTTGATGGCGACAACATGGCGATTCTGACCAGAACAACATTGATGTTGGCTCCCAGAGAGTGATCCTGATAGATCTCATTAACCTGAAATAGACAGAGACCAAGGTGATCTTTGTAGCTGTTATAGTCTCACACAGATCTGGTAACTGATCACCAGCTGGTCCAGGAGGTTACTTAACAGACCGAGTAGATCAAAACATGTACTTAACTGACCCGATGCTCGTGGTACCATGTGTGCAATATGACCACAGTGAAGTCCCTCCTATCCTTGACAACATGTTAAATGTTTTAATTAACTGTCCATCACAGCTCTGATCCAGGTCACTTTTGGTCTCCAGGTTTCCTTTTACCTGGAGAAGTCCATCTCAGCTTAACCTTTGGAATACAATATGTCTCCACCTGAAGCTCGTGGCCAAACCATCAAAGTTGTGATGGTCTTGCTTTATGTTCTTCTTTTTATTCTAAGGTCTTGATCTTGTTGGGCTTGAAGATGCCACCCAGCCTCCTGGTCATGAAAGTATCTGTCATGAATTGTCTCATTCTTTCATTTTAGCTTTGGTTTTTTGCCAGCTTTCAGTGTCATACATCAGGACAGATGTGATGCTGTTGTTATATTTATGGACCTTACTTTTGCTTAGAAGTCCAGATGTTTGCATCCTCCTGCCTTGCACTGGTGGCTTACTGTGTCCCACTGTCCTTGCTGATAAGACCTGAATAAGTGAAGCTCTCTACAAACTCAAGCAAACAAAGACATGTTGTGAGGCCTAACTAGGAACATCTGGCTGATTTTTCTGTCTGTGAGATCTTCTACTCCCATCTCTGGAAGACCTTTTTCTGCATCCAAAGGGAGTCACAACCGGAGGATCAACACTCATGTTGTTGTGGCAAGAAAAATCCCTGAAGAGGGCGAAAGGAGTTGAGGAAGTCACAAGACTGAGAAAGACGGTCTTTATGTCTTGACAGACCAGGAGACCAATGAGTCAGACCACAGGAAACCACATCATCACACACTTTTTTGATGGCGCCGCGCGAGTGGCAGCCTGTAACAGCAGCTCCTGCTCACTGTTCTTTACTTTCAGCTCCTGCTCATTCTCGTTGAGCTTTTGCTTTTACTTTTACTACTTCTATTCTTTTCTTACTTTTTGTTTTTGTGTTTTAAATGTTTCTTTTCACCATGCACACAAGCACACAAGACTGGTAGAGTTTGCACTGGTGGCTCTAGTAGAGTTTTACTTGTTTTTGTTTTTTCACTTTTTGTTACCGTGTCCAGAGACCTCACAGGGAGCCACGGCTCCTATTTTGTTTTAATTGTTTACAGCAGGGATCAGCTGTTCGCCCTGAGGAGACCCACGCTCACCCGATGTCCCCCGCTGAGCTGAAGAGGAGGAGACGGGGACGCCAAGGGGCCTTGGGTCGAGCGCCGCGCACCAGGAGGTAGACGGTACCGGCCCGTCCTCCTCCCCTCCATCATCATGGGGAATGTAAGATCTCTCTCCCAGTAAGATGGAGCTGAGAGTTAGCGGCGCGGCGCTGACCCGGCATCAGCGGGAGTATCGGGAGTGCAGCCTCCTGCTGTTCACTGAGACGTGGCTGACTGCGCTAACTCCGGACACGGCTGCTGAACTGGACGGTTTCAAACTTCTACGGGCAGACAGAAGCAAGGAGAGCGGTAAGAGGAAAGGAGGAGGGCTGGCAGTGTTTGTTAATGATAGATGGTGTAACCCTGGGCACATCACTATCAAGGAGCAGCACTGCTGTAAGGACATTGAACTGTTGGCCGTCAGCATGAGGCCTTACTACCTGCCGAGGGAGTTCACTCATGCCCTTGTGGTGGTAGTGTACACGTCCCACCCCTCTGCTAACGCCGATGCAGCCTGTGATGTCCTGCTCTCAGCAGTGAGCAGGCTGCAGACACAGCACCCTGATGCCCTCCTCCTCATCTCTGGAGACTTCAATCATGCCTCTCCATCCTCCTCCTCTGCCCAAATTCACCCAGTATGTCACATGCCACACCAGAGACAATAAAACACTGGACCTGTTTTATGCCAACACCAAGGAGGCATACCACTTCACTTCCCTCTTCCTCCCCTGGGCCGAGCCGACCACAACCTCGTGCACCTCCTGCCTGTGTATAAGACTCTTGTGCACAGGCAGCCTGCTGTCACCCGCACTGTGAAGAAATGGTCTGAAGAAGCCGAGGAGGCCCTGAAAGACTGTTTCAACACAACACTATGGGATGTTTTCAGTGACGCCCATGGGGAGGACATCGACAGTCTTCACCCACTGCCTGACGGACTACATTAACTTTTGTGTGGAGAACACCTGGTACCCACCAGGACTGTACAGAGGCTTCTCCAACAGCAAGCCCTGGATTACCCCGGACATTAAGGCTCTCCTGAAGGAGAAGAGGAGAGCTTTTGTGTCTGGAAATAAAGAGGAGCTGAAGTCTGTGCAGAGGGAGCTGAGGAGGATGATCAGGAAGGGGAAGAAACACTGCTACAGGAGGAAGATGGAGCACCAGCTGCAGCAGAACAACATCTGTGGTGTCTGGAAGGGACTTAAGACCATCTCGGGCTTCAAGGAGCCAAAGTCCCAGCCTGTGGGAGACCAGGGGTGGGCAAATGACCTGAACTTATTCTTCAACAGATTTGATCAGGCATCCGCCCCTCCCCCGGCCCAGTCTCCTCTGCTGCAACCCCCATCACGCGCTCTGTGCCCCCTGTCCACTGCTCCTCCTGTGCCCCCTCCCCCTCCCCCCCTCTCATGACCTTCAGCTCACACCCTACCTGACACTTCCAGTTCACACTCTGTCCTGTGCCCCTCCCCCCCATCAACACCTCCCTGCTCCAGCCTGCTCCTCACATCACACCAGGTGAGGAATGCCCTGAAGAAGAACAGGGCCAGGAAAGCAGCAGGTCCGGATGGCATCAGCTCCAGGCTCCTGAAGTCCTGCGCAGACCAGCTGTGTGGGATTTTTGGGTACACATTCAACCTGAGCCTGGAAGCTGGGGAGAGTGCCACAGCTCTGGAAGACGTCCTGCATCGTCCCAGTGCCAAAGACACCTGCACCCCAAGGAGCTCAACAGCTACAGGCCGGTAGCTCTGACGTCTCATCTGATGAAGACGCTGGAGAGACTGGTCCTCGCCCATCTGCGCCCGCTGGTGAGCTCCTTCATGGACCCGCTGCAGTTCGCCTACCAGCCTGACATCGGGGTGGATGATGCCGTCATCTACCTCCTTCACACCTCCCTCACTCACCTGGAGAAGGCTGGAAGCACTGTGAGGATCATGTTCTTTGATTTCTCCAGTGCATTCAACACCATCCAGCCCAGGCTGCTGTGGGGGACAAGCTGCAGCTAGCTGGGGTGGACCATCACCTCACTACATGGATTTTGGACTACCTCACACACAGACCACAGCTCAGTTTGTGAGGGTGCAGGGCTTTGAGTCGGATCGGCTTCTCTGCAGCACCGGTGCTCCGCAGGGAACGGTTCTGGCTCCTTTCCTGTTCACCCTCTACACTGCAGACTTTTCGCATACAACACACCATCATGTCATCTCCAGAAGTTCTCTGATGACTCTGCTGTTGTTGGCCTCATCACAGATGGGGACGACAGAGAGTACAGAGGACTTATTCAGGACTTTGCGGACTGGTGCCTGCGGAACAACCTCCAGATCAACGCTGGTAAAACCAAGGAGCTGGTGGTGGATTTCCGCAGGCGTAGACACTCTCCGCCTGCACCGGTGAGCATCCAGGGAACGGACATCGACACTGTGAAGTCCTACAAGTACCTGGGTGTTCACCTTAAATGACAATCTGGACTGGTCGGACAACACCAATGCCCTTGTCAAGAAGGGCAACAGCAGACTGTTCCTGCTCAGGAGGCTGAGGTCTTTTGGAGTGCAGGGACCACTCCTCAGGACCTTTTATGACTCTGTGGTGGCATCAGCCATCTTTTATGGGATAGTCTGCTGGGCCAGCAGCATCATTACGGACAGGGACAGGAGGAGAATGGACAGACTGGTGAGGAGGGCCAGCTCTGTCCTGGGATGCCCCCTGGACTCAGTGGAGGTGGTGGGAAACGGGAGGATGATGGCTAAGCTGTCGTCATCCCTGTTAAACAACACGTCCCACCCTCTACAGGACACTCTGACAGCTCTGGGCAGCTCCTTCAGTGAGCGGCTGCTCCATCCACGCTGTGTGAAGGAGAGGTACCGCAGGTCCTTCCTGCCTGCTGCTGTCAGACTGTACAACAAACAAAATGCCCGCTAGTCTGCAGACAATAAACAAATAACTTACTAATAACTGGACTCTTGCTCAATACACTCCACTTCACCTCACTATTCATTGCACTGTTTCACTGTTTCACTGTCATCACTTTTTCTACCTGAGATATTATATATTCTTATATGTATTCTCAGGCAGATCCTGCCTCTGTACTGTGTACAGGTATAATTATAATTAAAGTTATAATTATTTATTTTCTCAGATTTTATGCTAAATATCTTTTCTTATTTTTTATCTTACCTTATGTCTTGCATTTCATTGTGTTTAGCTCTGTTACACTGTGAATTTCCCCGCTATGGGACTAATAAAGGGAAATCTGAATCTGAATCTGAATCAGACAGGCTGCAGCTTCTGTGAGGACAGTGAAGAGGCAAAAACTCAAGTGAGTTCAAAAAGGTTTTTCTCAGCAGAGTGCTGCAGAGTTTGGAGACACTGGCAAAGCTTCATACGTCTCTAAATCTGGTCACCGAAGTCATCAAAATGCAACAGTAAAATCCTTTCCTTCCTTTCGATATAATCCTTTTCTGGCAGAAGTACTGGGGAAGGATTATATTCAGGCTGTAAAACATGAGCATGACATGTTATTGTTGGGGTGTCTCAGTTTCTGGGTCACTGCAGAGTCACATAGGGGGTCGGGGGCAGTGCCCATGGACTAACAGGTGGTTCCCATTTTTAAAAAGGTGGAGCTGAGGATATGATCCATCAGGGAGCTGGATCAGAGACTTTCTATCTACACTGTGTCCCAGCGGATGAACAGCTCTGAACCAGCTCTTTCATGCCCGTTTGACATGAGGTTTGCAGATTTGGAGACGATTGTGTGTGAGAGGACCTTTAAAAAGCAGGTCATAAACAGGTAAAACCAGACTCACAACTTTTCACTACTGAGATGACCTTTTCTGCTGCATATTGGGGCCATGCTGTCATCTTCCTTGCTTTGTGAATTTTCCCAGATCAGCCTAGCCTGTCTTTGTGACTTTGTCTTTGTCAGTGTTCACTATCTAACAAACACCTTCTAGCCTTGCTATGTTTGTATGCTCTGTATTGATTGTCATCTGGATACTGCCTTGTCTTGCTGCAGGAGATTGAAAGGGGAGGAGGCTGGATGGAAAATGTGCCCACTGTAATTTATTTTTATTTTCATGATTATTTTCTATTTACTGTACACACATGCCCACATTCTGCTGTTTTCCTTTTCTTTCATGTCTGAGTAGTTCTGTGTGTTTTGTGTTATGAGAAAATGTAATAAAATTTTTTTTTTTTAAAAAAAAGGGCTCATGTTTTCACTTACAATGTTCATGAGTGTTAGAAGATATTTCTGAATGTGGTCTCTGCCGTGGAAAAGAAGAACAGAATAATCCACAGCTAACAAAACCTGGAGGAGGAAAAGACAGCAGGGAGATGATTAGACAGTTTAGTAAACTCAACATTCAGCAGTTCATCAACCTTTATCTTAAGCATTAACCTCGATGTTAAAAAGTTCAGGTTCTTCGATGTAGCGCCGTCGTCGAGCTGGTCCAGGTCTGGACCACTGGTTCAGGTTTAGAGAGCCTAAAAGAGGACCTGGAAACAAACAAAGACCCAAAGATCTGAGTAATCATGAAAGTTATTTTAACACGCAGATCTGTCATGAAGTTTACGTTGTTATAGATTTCTTTGTTTGTCAGTGTGAATGTCAAACACCAGTTCATTTCATCAGATTGTTATAGCGTTAGTTTTATTGTCCGTCATTTTTTTCTGACCTGTTGACTCTACAGTGACTCCAACGAATCTCAGGTGACTGAACTGGTTGTCAGGTGAGTGTAATGACTCTCAGGTAAGAAGTTCAGTCAGCTGACCTATGCCTCTGAAGTGTTTGAGATGTTGGATTAATTTTCTTCACTAAATTTGTTTCTATCCCCATAAAATAAAGTTTTGGAAAAAGTCTAATGTTAGTGTGAGTACTAACATTAGTACTCACACTATATTATTGTATTGTATCGATTAAACATCATCTCTGTGTTCTTCTGACTGTTCAAACTAAACATCTGATCATTTTCAGAATCAGAATCACCTTTATTGGCCAGGTATATGTGCACATACAAAGGAATTTGACAGTACCCTCTCGGTACTTAAAAGGTCAAGAAAATAGAAATAAATAAATAAACATAACTTACATAACATAACATAAACATAACATACACATAACAACTTGAAGTGTGAACTATGGAGTGCAATAGAATGAGTGCAGTGATGCATTTTGCATGGCTTATAAACGGTTATCTTTTATACAGAATATACAGTATGTATTCAAATACATATTTATTGTTTGTAGAAATGTTATATTGATTAGGTCAATGTATGTTTATGATTCAGGGATTGTTCCTGACACTCTGTGACTGGTGTTAAATGTTCATCAGAGTGACCAGCCTGAGGAAAGAAACTGTTCCTGTGTCTGGTTGTTTTGGCGTACAGAGCTCTGTAGCGCCTGCCGGAGGGGAGGAGGTGAAACAGGTTATGTCCAGGGTGTGATGGATCTGCAGTGACGTTACCTGCCCGTTTCCTTCTTCCTGATGGTGTCGATGTTGGACTCCCACTTCAGGTCCTCGGAGATTGTGGAACCAGGAACTGGAAAGTTTCCACAGCAGACACAGTGTTGTTCAAGATGGAAAGGGGGGGCAGTGTTGGGGGCTCCTTCTGAAGTCCACTGTCATCTCCACAGTTTTGAGCTTGTTCAGCTGCAGGTTGTTCTGACCGCACCAGAAGGCCAGCTGTTCCACTTCCCTGATCTGTACGCAGACTCATCACCGTCCCGGAATGAGGCCGATGACAGTTGTGTTGTCTGCAAACTTTAAGAGTTTAACATTTGGTTCTCCTAAGGTGCAGTCATTGGTGTAGAGAGAGAAGAGCAGTGGAGAGAGCACACACCCCTGGGGGGCTCCAGTGCTGATTGTCCGGGTGCTGGATGTGATGCTCCCCAACCTCACCTGCTGCCTCCTGTCAGTCAGGAAGTTTGAGATCCACTGACAGGTGGGGGCTGGCACAGTGGGAGAGTTTGGAGTGGAGGATGTCTGGGATGATGGTATTGAACGCTGAACTGAAGTCCACAAACAGGATCCTTGCATAAGTCCCTGGGGAGTCAAGGTGTTGCAGGATGCAGTGCAGTCCCATGTTGACAGCATCATACACTGACCTGTTTGCCCGGTAGGCAAACTGCAGGGGGCCCAGCAGGGGGTCTGTGATGTTCTTCAGGTGGGCCAACTTCAGTATCTCAAAAGGTTTTATGACCACAGACGTCAGGGCGACGGGCCTGTAGACGTTTAGTCCAGTGATAGAGGGTTTCTTGGGGATTGGGATGATGGTGGAGCATTTGAAGCAGGAGGGGACTTCACACAGCTCCAGAGATCTGTTGAAGATCTGAGTGAAGATGGTCAGTGTCAGCTGCAGCTTTCAGGCAGGAGGGAGACACACTGTCTGGTCCTGGTGCCTTCCTGATTTTCTGACTCTGAAAGAGCCGACACACGTCCTCCTCAGAGATCCTGAGTGCATCTGAGGGGTCAGCAGGGAGGGGTGAGGGGGTGGTAGGACGTGTGAATGGTTGTAAGGTGTTTTTGTTGGGGCGGGTGAGGGGTGAGAGAGATGGCCTATCAAACCTACAATAAAACCCATTCAGCTCCTCAGTTAGGTGATGGCTCCCTGCAGTGTGGGGGGGTCTCTCCTGTAGTTGGTAATGGTCTCCAGGCTCCTCCACACTGATGCTGGATTGCTTGATGAAAAGTTGTTTTTCATCTTCTCAGTGTAGCTCCTCTTAGCTACTCCTCTCAGGCTTTACCACAGGCTTAGCAGATTTTAGTTTCTGCCTGTAGGTAGGGATGAGATTAACCAGACAGTGATTGGAGACTCCCAATGCTGCCCAGGGAACAGAGCGATAGGCGTCCTTTAAAGTCGTGTAGCAGTGGTCCAGGATGTTAGAGTCCCTGGTGGGACACTTGATGTGCTGTCTGTAGTTTGGCAGTTCGTGGCTGAGGTTTGCTCTGTTGAAGTCTCCCAGTACAGTGAGTCAGGGAGCAGGGAGTCTGGATGTTGTTGCTCCACGATTCCTTATCTGGTCAGCCAGCTGTTGTAAGTAAGGCCTCAGTAACACAGGCCTGAGGATGGATGTAGACTCCCACCAGAATGAACAAGGAGAACTCCCCGCGGCAAATAAAAAGGTTTGCAGTTTATAAAAAGAGTTTCTAAGTGAGGGCTTTCTGGTTTAAGATCAGCGGACAGACAGAAACAGATGTTTGGTGTTTTTCTTTAAATAAATCAGTGAGCAGGAAGCAGAACGAGGGTCAAAGTTGTTTTATATTATTTTACTCTGTTTGGTTTGTTTGTTTGGCTCTCATTTGTTAGTGAAGAAATGAAAAAGAAAAACAGACTGATCATATCAGCGCCCCCTAAAGGCTGCAGTGTTCATTACAGACTTAAACTAAATCACAGAGAAAGGAAAGTCTCACCAGTGAAATCTGACAAACAGGATTGGGAGCTGCTTTGTTAAACTGGGACGTTGTTTACATTGGTAACAGCGTGAGTCACTGCGACAATGACTGAGATGAGGTTTTTTCTCTGTGTCACCACCGCAGACCTCAGATCAGAATTCATGTCATGGCTGCAGGACCGACTGTTTACTGTAACACAGACCAGAGACGCTCGACTTTGTGGAAACATGAAGGGATGTTTTACTGAGATTAAACATGCAGGTCAACGTACTGTCGTCCAGTAAACCTGAAGACAAATCCAGTTTCAGTTAAGTCTTTCTCTCTCTCTGCATCCAGATTCTGTTTTCAGAAATACAGAACATGCTTTTTTCATTTTTGTTTCAGGACTCACAGTGAAAAAGTCCTGATGAACAGTTGTTGATGTCCGAAGGTGAAAACAGCTGATTGAGTCAAAAACATTTCAGTGTTTTATTCTGATAAAACATCTGATTTTGACAGATGTGCATCCTGCTTTTATCCACTGACTCTTCTGCGTTTGAAACAGAAATCCTGATGTGTTTCTGAGCAAAGGCTTCACAAAAACATCTGTCGAATCTGTTGTGGAGTAAATTACATCAGACGCTCTGAGGTAACGTTGTGCTGCAGGAGGCTCAGCATGAGTTTAACTGAGGTGAAAGGAAACTCGCTCCTCATTGGCTGAAGCTGTTTTAAAGACAAACAGATTTCAGGAGTCAGTGACTGCAGAAACGAACCATCCAGGACCTGAACTATCCGTCAACTCCGAGTCCAAAACTCCAGAAACCTCCAAACCTCCAAAACCTTCAAACCTTCAAACCTGCCAAACCTCAGACTGCCACGTCGCAGCTGGCTGGGCTGGTGTGTGTGTGTATGTGTGTGTTTCCCTGCCAAGTTTCCTGGAACAATTTCTCTGTTTTCAGTTTGATTTGTTCCTTCTGCAGAATCTTCTGCAGCTACACTAAAAAAAACAGGTTGTTTGTTTGTCATATGATTTCTGCTCTTTGTGAAGCCACGTTTCACTCCTGCAGCTAAAAATAGAGTTAACATTATAATTAACATACCTTCACATTCAATCGTACCATCACAGCTTTCATCAGGAGAAGCTTTGCATGTGACTGTTGAAGTATTGATCAGGACTATGTTTGGAAATGATCGATATTAATCAGGTTTCCATCCAAAGTTAGTTTAAATTTCAACCAAATTTTCAGAAAATGTTCAGCCTCCTCCTCCTCCTCCTCCTCATTCATGTTTGTCATCATTTATTCATTTTACTCTTCTGATGTTTTTCACTCAGATTTTTAGAGTGTAAATTGTAAATGTTCATAAAACTGTCTTTTCTTTACTTTGTCTGTTTTTATTGTTTACAGCAGCTCTGTCAGAACAATATTTACTCATAATATTGACGACATCAGCAGCTGGGACTGATTCCTAAACAAAAGCTGAGTCACCGTGTTGGTGTCAATAAAGTTTCACTGTGTTTCAATCAGCTGATGAGTCGGTTAATGATCATGTCGGTTTTTAGTTAAGCTGTTAATCTGGTGAACATGTGAACTCATGTTTGTTGATTCACCTCGGAGGAAGTCTTCAGCACTTTGATTGACAGCTGCTGTTTGATTGACAGCCGGTTGTTTTGGGATGATGGCTGAGGAGCGATAAACGATGTGTTGTCTTCCTCCTTCCTCCTCCTTCTCCTCTTGTTCTCCTCCTCCAGCCCTCCATCGATCCAATGGCTCGATGAAAAACTCCTCCTGACCTGCCCGGATCATCCCGGCCTGAAAACACAGAGAGCCGTTAATCTACTATTTAATCTGCTGTTTAATCTACTGTTAATCTACTGTTTAATCTACTGCTAATATACTGTAAATCTAATGTTTAATCTACTGTTAATCTACTGTTTAATCTGCTGTTTAATCTACTGTTAATCTACTGTTTAATCTACTGCTAATATACTGTAAATCTAATGTTTAATCTACTGTTAATCTACTCTTTAATCTACTGTTAATCCACTGTTAATCTACTGTTTAATGTAATGAATAATCTACTATTTAATCTACTGTTAATCCACTGTTAATATAATGCTTAATCTACTGTTAATCTACTGTGTAATCTACTGTTTATCCACTGTTAATCTACTGTTTAATCTACTGTTAATCTACTGTCTAATGTACTGTGAATCTACTGTTTAATATGCTGTTAATCTACTGTTTAATCTACTGTTAATCTACTGTCTAATGTACTGTGAATCTACTGTTTAATATGCTGTTAATCTACTGTTAATCTACTGTTGAATCTACTGTTTAATCTGCTGTTTAATCTACTGTTAACTGACTGTTTAATATACTGTTATCTACTGTTTAATCTGCTGTTTAATCTACTGTTAATATGCTGTTAAACTACTGTTAATTTACTGTTTAATCTACTGTTAATCTACTGTTAATACACTGTTAATCTAGTTTTTAATCTACTGTTAATTTACTGTAAATCCACTGTTAATCTACTGTTTAATCTACTGTTAATCCATTGCATTTCTGAAATCTGAGTAATCAGTAATGAATTCAGAATGAATCACTTTTAGCTGGAGATGTTTCAGATGAATCAACATTTTAATCTGAGTCAGCGATTTCTTCCGGTGTTCCTGTAATTTTGTCCACCCGCAGAGTCGCTGCTGCTTTAAATCACATCAACATCAACAGCAGGAAAACAGCTCGCTTCCCTTTTTTCTTTATTTACTTTTTATTTCTCCTCCTCTCTTTCCTTTCCTCCTCTCCTTCCTCCTCCTCTCTTTCCTTTTAAACTCCTCTCATCTTTCTTCACATCTGTCTTCAATCACTCGCTCTGTGTCCGCTGTAAGAAGTGAGGGTAAACTGAGAGTCCATCAGTTGGAGTTCAGAGAGTTCAGGCTGTGTCAGTGCTTCATGTTTTTCAGCGTTTGGTTTGTGTCTCTGCAGGCCTGAAATCTTTTCTCTTCTCACATGAACTGACTTGTTTCTCTTTTGCTGACTGAAGTGAAACTTTCTCCTTTACAGTAAACTGTATTCGGTTTGATTTTCAAAACCTTTATACGCAGATTTTATTAAAGAACAATCACTGCTAATTAATGTTCATCTTTTTAAAAAGGTTCCTTCTTTCTGTCCTTTTGTTCAGATTTAATCACACTAAAGTTTCCTGTGTGAGATGTAAATAATAAAACAGCTGTCCAAACATCTGCCTCCACAGATGATGAAGATGTTTTATAATCTCATCAACAGTTCTTCCTGTTTTTTAACAGATTTACTGGTTTCACCTTATTATTTCCATCATTGTGTGTTCCTACATGACATTTATTGAATCAGTTTCTCTGCTGAGTCTTTGAGTTTCTGTTTGTTTTTATAGAAATTTATGAGATTGTCCGTCTTGTTAAAAGACAAAGATAGAAACAAACCTGGTTAATCAGACATGTTGAAGAAATTCAGATGTTTATGTGAAGAGGAGGCAGTGTTAATAAAAATGTAAATAAAAATCAGCTGTTGTCATGGTAACACCTACCAGCCCATCACAGTTGCTGATGGCGACGGATGTGTCCTCCATGTTGGACACCTCCCCTGTGTAGAAGCAGCCAGCGTCTCCTATTGGCTCAGAGCGTTTGAGTCCTGACTCCTCCCACCACTCCATGGTGGCGGCGGGGGCAACAAGGCGAGAGTTTGGACGCAGCCGCAGGTGGAGCTCCTGACCAAACACCGTCACGTTGTAGAAAAGCCCCACTTCCTCAGGCCTGTAGTCCCGCCCCCTCCACCTGCGCGACGTCTGGTTGGGCATTGATGCATCTATGGGCGGAGTCAGTTGCAATATGGGCGTGTCCATTAGTGTCTCTCTTTTGTTTCTGTCCCTGTTTGTGTCAGTGGGCGTGTCCTCAACATGGTGAGCGTGTCTTTTGCTGCGGTGCAGGTGGTGGGCGGAGACTAACGTTGACAGGAAACGCCCCTCTGAGTTGGTTCTGATTGGATGAACGACACTGAACTCTGAGAGGACCTGATGGAGAGAATCTAAGACAAAGAAAGAAAGATCAAAAACAACTTTCTTAACTCGTCTGACTTCTTTTTAGTGACATCAGTGTGATGTAAGGATGATGTCAGCGTTACATCATTAACCTCACACATTAATTCTCTGATGGTTGTCTTGTTTACTGGGGGTTGTCACAGAGAGGGGACAAACTGTAAATCGGTTAACTTTCACACGAATATGAAAACTAAAACTAAAACTCACAGTGTTTTATAAGTTTTATATGTTAATCTCAGAAATGACACAGGTGATGGTAACGCTACAATCAGACGTGAGCGTCACGTGTCAAACGTCATCAGTGATCAAAACACTTCACACATGACCAAGATGACGGAGACACACAAAAAAACATTTAAAAAAGCTTTTTGTCAACAAGATCCTGAACAAGTTTTTTTTCTTTCTTTAACAGAAGCTGCAGGTTCAAAGTGATGATTTAACAGGGAAGGACTCTCCCTGTATCTGAGGTCAAAGGTCACACACACACACACACACACACACACACACACACACTCACACACACACACACACTCACACACACACACACACACACACACACTGACACACACACACACACACCACACTCACTCACTCACTCACACACACACACACACACACCTCACCTGCACACACTCACACACACACACACACACTGACACACTCTCACTCACTCACTCACTCTCACTCACACACACTCACACACACACACACTCACACACACACACACACACACACACACACTCACTCACACACACACTCACACGCACACACACACACACAGTCAGGATATGATGAAATATGATCTGAATCCTTCACATTCCGCAAACGTCGGACTCACATAAACACAAAGATTTATGGGAAAAATGTGGAGAGGAAAGTTCTAAGTCGGAGACACAAACGGAGGAACGTTCCTCATTCAAACAGTTTCCATCTGCAGCTGAACCCAGAGAACAGACAGGAGAACAGACACAGATCTGAGGGCAGACCAGAGAACATAGATCTGGGAACAGACATAGAGGACATAGATCTGAGAACAGACACAAGAACAGACCAGAGAACAGACACAGATCTGGGAACAGACATAGAGGACATAGATCTGAGAACAGACACAAGAACAGACCAGAGAACAGACCTGAGAACAGACACAGACCTGAGAACAGACCTGAGGTCCAGCCCCCTCCTGGATCATGTTTGGTTGATTCAGCGACAGACACTAATCTGATCTGATCACAACATTAAGTCGACAGACACAGTGTGTTCTGCTCTGATACACAAGGCGTGTGGAGGCGTGGCAGGTGATCCACATCACGTGAGGCCACGTTTACAGGTGAGTCAGCTGACCTGACCTGAGCCGTCAGTGCTGCCAGTAGAAGCAGCACTGACAGCATCAGGACCAGTTGTGGTCATTACAGTAGTCGTATAAGAACTGTGATGTATACAGAGGCGGTAGTTCCAATAGCAGGAGTAATAACAACAGTAACAGCATCGCTAACAGAAGCAGAAGAATCCTTATTTGATCTGTGTGTCAAAGATGTGCTGTCTGTCTAAAGACTGGAAAGTCTCTTCAGATAAACTCTGATTTCTGATCTTTGACTACGTTGGCAGGAAAAAACATGTGAGTGAATAACAAAGATTTACAGAGCGGGCTTTCTTCTTCAGTTTTCTAACTATTTGAACCTTAGAACCTCACTAACGGTGTCCCTCAAGGTTCTTCTCTGGGCCCCTCATCTTTTCTCTTCACACTGAGGCCCTCCTCTAAATCAGTTCATTCTTTAGTGTGGGTTTATTTAAAGGAGGGTCTGAAACACAACCAGGTGTCAAAGAGGAAACAGACTGAAGAGGGAGAAGGGCAAGATGGCAGGAATGGGGCAGTAACCAGGTTTAGTATTTCATTAAGAGAGAGGAGGAGAAGGAAGTTAGAGTAGGAGATGGACAGGTATATGTAGGACAGGTGGCTGAAGGACAGGTGGATGTACGCAAGGTGAATGGAGGACAGGTGGCTGTAGGACAGGTGGAGTCAGCAGGTCCTGAGGGCTGTTCCCGGGTCCTGGTGTGTGCAGAGCTGCAGGGCCAGTCTAAGTCTCTGAAAGGAGGACGTCCAGAGACAAAGTCAGTCCTGCAGGTGTCTGACTGTCCACCTGTGTCAAGGTGTGACTCTGTCTTTATTTTGAGGAAGGTTCCACCTCAAACAGCTGATGGTTTTTTAAACACAAATACAGTTTGACTGTCTGGCAGCTGAACCAGCCTCTGTTAATTACTGACCTGCTGCTCAACAAACGAACAACAGTAACACGTCAGAGTGTAAGCTCCAACAAACCTAAAAAACAAATAAAACTGTTCATCAGTTCAGCAAAAAGTGAACAAATGAGAATCGAGAACAAACTGCTGACCAACATGTCAGAGAAAATCCCGGAAAGGAAAGGAAAGGAAAGGAAATAATCTTCAGCTGGTTTCACAGGGATTAAAGTCATTTACACACCAGGAGTACGAATAATACAGTACAATTATAAAGTACAGTAGTAGTACTGTAGTAGCAGTAGTACTGTAGTAGTAGTAGTAGTGTTGTAGTAGTAGTAGTAGTGTTGTAGTAGTAGTATTGTAGTAGTAGTAGTACTGTAGTAGCAGTAGTATTGTAGTAGTAGTAGTAGTGTTGTAGTAGTGTGTCTCACCTGTGTCATCAGTGATGTAAACTGAGTGTAAACAGTCGATTGGCAGCAGAAACACAATAATCAATAATCCATAATGAACGTCCTCCATCCTGACAGAAAGACAGACTGATAAATAGACAGTCAGAGAGAGAGACAGTCAGAGAGACTAACTGAGAGAGGCTGAGTTCAGACTGAGTACTCTAACAGACACTCCTCCACTCTGTCTCATTATCTCCTCCCTCTCTGTCTGTCTGTCTGTCTGTCCTCCGCCTCACTGCTCTGCCTGTCTGTCTGCAGCAGCACTAACAGCAGCAGTACTACAGTAGTAGAAGTAGTAGTAGTTGAAATACTGCAGGACAATGCTTACAGAAGTACTTCACTCTGCAGCTGTTTCAGCTGCTTTATGCTCGTCTCTCTCTCTCTCTCTGTCTCTCTCTCTCTCAGTTGTAGTATCTGCTGTCGTCCACTAGATGGAGACAGTTTACTGATATGTGCTGGTGACATGAGCAGATGGTGTTTGTGGACCAGTTGAGTGTTGTTGAACTAGTTTTCCTGATTGAGCCGATTCTTTTACTGTTGAAATCCTCAGAAATGCT
Source organism: Scortum barcoo (assembly GCA_023238725.1). Taxonomy (NCBI): domain Eukaryota; kingdom Metazoa; phylum Chordata; class Actinopteri; order Centrarchiformes; family Terapontidae; genus Scortum; species Scortum barcoo. The sequence goes on from CM041534.1 coordinate 25,803,573, forward strand.
TTGAGATGACCTGAGTGACAGTATATATGTGTATATATATATATATATATATATATATATATATATATATATGTACACACACACACACACACACACAACACACAACACACACACACACACACACACATACAGATATAGATTAGCCGTAGTGGTGCTATCAGCTAACAGTATGAATGAACACAGGTCAGCCTCCTGCTCCTCTGATTTGTGATTTGTTTCTTAAAGAGTCAGCTCATTATATGAAGTGGACACAGAAACACTCAACATCTGTAATAAACAATATAGACACACCTCAGCTGATTTCAGCAGATGATGGGAGCTGTTATTATTTACAACAGGAACTACAATACACACACTGCTTTAATGGATTACTGGTAAAAACTGCATTACCCAGAGGACACTGGGGTCCAACATCTGCAGCTGAGAAACCAGCTTGTTGCAATGGAGAGACATCGCAACTCTCCAAAGTCGACCGTGTTGCTTCAGTGCATGATGGGTAACCACTGACAGCAGGTCACTGTCCATCATGTTTCTCCAGATTCACTGATTTTACTGTTTCAGATGAACCGAAGGATTTAAATTCTCCATGTTCCTTCACAGACATTCTTATCTTCTGGAGATGTGTTTTCCACTGGACAATAATGTGACTACGTCTCTTCCTGCTGATTTCAGTAAACAGATGGAAACTTGTGTTTAAGTGTCTAATTATACGACACAAATATTGTTTAGAGCAGAAAAGCAGGAAACTGCAGCTGCTGCCTGAAAGTGAGACACAGACGTGACAGACATCAGCTCAACTGTTTTACAGGCTGCAGGACGCTGCTGATGTCTTCTTTCATTAAACCTCACGTCTCATTGGACCATCCGACCTGAGCTGATTTTAGCCGAGTCGTCAGGTTTTCGTTAGTTTGCTTTAAAGCTGATGTGTGTGTCGAGTTTTCTTGCAGACTCTAAAAACTGGAAGGTGTCACTGTATTTACATTAAGCTGCTGGAGACAAACACTATTAAAACTTTTATATCGTAGTAAAATCTGATGTTCAGGCAGCTGTCTGTATGTTCACTGTGTTTCTGCTCTGCTGACTGTGGTACCAACAGCTTGTATAATAATATATGTTATAATATAATATACTGGTCTCCATGTCAGGTTCAGTGCAGAGCAAAGTGAGGTTGGACCCAAAATGCAGACAAGGCAGAGAGACTCTTTAAATACAGATAAACAGGCAGGAACAAAGGAAGGTGTGTGTGTGTGTATAAATATATATATATATATATATATATATATATATATATATATATATATATATATAGATAGATAGATAGATAGATAGATAGATAGATATATATATACTCTCACTCAAGATAGCTGAGACAGTCTCCAGCACCTTCCTGTGACCCTGTGCCCTGTGTGTGCTCAGCTCAGATAAGCAGGTTTAGAAAATGGATGGATGGATGGATGGATGGATGGATATATATACATAAAAAACTGTGAGGGATGGGGAAGTGGAGACAGGTGAGGAGACTAACAGGAGACAGGTGAAATTTATAAGGGCGGAGCTAAATAATAACAGAGAGGCAAAAAACACACAAGGGCAGGAAGTCAAGTGGCAGACATGTGAGGAGAGGAAGGAATACAAAATAAAACAGGAACGTGAGCAAAACTAGAGTAGAAAAATACATGGACAGGAAACAAGAAACAACCAACATATGACAGAAGGGACAAGAGACAAGCAGGAACACAAGAACAAGAACACAAGGCATAAAACACCAGAAAACAACAGGCTGTGAGGCAAACCATGACACTGCAATGAAATAAGAACATACGTAACTAACAGTAAAAGTAAAATATTATCTGTCTAAATGTCTCAAACGAGGAAAGGGACAGAAAAATCTTTTTTTTCACTCGACGGAGGAGTTGAACATTTTTAGGAAATATTCTTATTGTCTTTTGAGAGAGAGTGCAATGATTTCTGCTTTTAACACAGTTCAGAAAAACATTTTACTCAATAAACTCTGTCTAAATCTCTTTGTATAGATGGATGTTTCATAGATTTCCTGATGAAGAGTGTGTCGATGGTTTACTGCAGGTCTGACCTGTCACACATTTTAACTGCAGCAGTCGGTCAGGTAAACCTGGTAATAATATCTGATTATTGGTAAGAAGCCAACCTTCAGTGACACAGTGAAGACGAACAGTCACAGGGTGAATGTTTCTTTCATCTCTGAATTAGCAATGATCAGTTCAGTGTTTGAACAGTAAACAGTTCACAGGCTGTCTGTTTCACTTTTAGTTTGCCTGGTTAAAAATCGAGCATCTCACATTTTGTGGGTTTTTAATTTTAGGTTTTTTAAATTTACATTCAAGTGACCGGGCGTCGTGTTTCTGATGATTCAGAGAATAGATTCAGCTTCAGTCTGTTGCGACATCGACGAGAAGCAGAACAAGCTGAACATCACGTTAACGTGGCTAACTGTGCTAACCGCACAACAGGAAACTCTTTGTTTCTGTGGGCATCAAACTTTATAGCTCACAGACGGACAGACAGACTTCACAGACAGACAGGCTGCACTTTAAACCTTCTTTCTGTGGATTACATACACATCATATATAGATCAAACAGCTCTGACTCAGGTCCAATGTTTGATATCACTTTTAAACTTGAAAAGAATCACATACACTGGTTATACATCATTGTTCTGATATATTTTGACATTTTGTAATGAGGACCTTCACCTCACCATCCACCACTTATCTATGTGTATTATCACCACAGCTGACCACTTTAAATGAACCTTATTTTTTCTGTGCACATAATCAGGCACTTCCTCCTGTTTGTACATGGATATCTTTTAAATGTTTTTGTTAAACAGCCCGTCTGTATTTATATATCACAATTACCCTGATATATTTCTGACGTGGTGTAGTTTGTTTGTGCACCTTGATAATCTCGATAATGTCGCCATATGTTTTAATATGAGGACAGATGAAGGCATTTGTCACAAACTAGACAAACTCAACGTCCTATCATGTTTCCTGTCTGCCTGTCTTTGTTTTAAACTCGTCGTCTGCACTTCACCTTTACTGGTAACAACAGGGGAGAGTGCACATGTTAAAGGTTAAACTGAGAAACACAGTTTGATAAAGCAGAACAAATGAACGGTGGAACTCATCAGTATCAGCTATGCTTTGGTTGGAGGTGCTAACTGAAGGCGTTTATGGTGAAAATGAGCTGTAGGAGGAAGCGACCTGCTGACCACACGAGTCAACTTTTACAGCCTGTGTGGCCCGAAGAGCTGTAGACTGTCAGTAACCATAATAATTGTTAGAAAGAAATATCAGAAATGTAGAAAAGGTCTTTGTTCCAATTGGACCATTAAAAGGTGACTAACCCTAACCCTCTGTCTTTGTGTCTGTGACTGCAGAAAAGCTTGAATTAAGATTCAGGTTCAATAAAACTGATGTGTGTCAGAGAGTTCCTGATTTGGCTCATCTGAACAAAGTGAAACACACTGTGGTCTGATGGGGAGTCTGGGGGGGAATGAAGTTTCCCATTTCATTTCCTGCTTTGCTCTGTTTGATTGAGTTCGACTTCATCATTTACAGAATAAGACGTCAGTCCAACAGGTAGGACGAACCTCTGAACCTCACTGTGTGTGTGTGTGTGTTAATTGTACTGTATATCTCTGAAAGTTTTCAGTCATTCGGTTGGCGACTCTTCTGAAGGTTAAAATCCTCAGACTCTGCAGCAGGCGGTCAGAAGTGAAGAAGCCTCTTGGAGGAGAGCTGAATTATCTTCGTTACTTTTTAGTCCAGCTGACTTTTGTCAAACCTCTTAAGAGAAATCCTGAATATCATTACCTTTATATCTGATCTTGATCAATCAGAGGGGAGAGAAATAATCAGATCTTTTGTCAAGTCAAAGTAAAAATGCCTGAAAAATCTAAAGTAAAAGTATGAAAAGAAAAAATCTTCATTTAGATCCAAAATGAGCATTTTAAGAACCAGAGAGACTAAATCAAGTCAGTAAAACTCCTATTATTATTATAAATGATTTGTTATTATTGATTATAGATTTACACACACACACACGCACACACACTTTCATTCATCACAAAGACATTACATTGACTTACACTGAAGACTCACTTTAACCTAAAGCTAACTTTATTCCAACCTTAAAACAGGACCATCACCCTAAAATTCATCATTCACATGATGTGAACTTTAATTTTGTCCTCAGATGTTGTTATCAGGCTTATGTCCCCACAACATGAATAAACACACTTCACACACCCACACACCACTGAAATCAGAATCAAACTTTATTTATCTCAGGAGGGAAATCTGGTGTTAATAAGAAAACACAATAGAAATATACAAAAATACAAAAAACAATAAATAAGATAAATTTGCACAAAGTGTGTGTTTCCTCTCCACAGTGACTGACAGCTGAGGAGGCGGAGCTAGCAGAGTCGACCTCAAGCGGCGGCCATGTTGGCGTTTGTCTGGTTTCTGATCCTGATGTTGATGAAGAGTGACGGTCAGTCAGTTTGTGTTTCCACTTTGTAGTCTGTGTCTATCTGTCCATCATATACCGTTTCTATGGTAACAGTTCTGAGGCTGAGTCCATCATTTCAAATCCACCATCCATCTCGTGGATCCTTCACCAGCTGAACTTCATCCAACCGCTCTATCGAACCACTTCATCCAAGAACTCCATCCAACTGCTCCAAATCAAATTCAAAATTAATTTATTTAGAGCCCAAAATCACAAAACATTGTTTGCCTCAGAGGGCTTTACAATCTGTACAGTTGTGACACCCTCTGTCCTTAGACCCTCGAACCGAGTCAGGAAAAACTTCAAAAAAGCCTTTATGGGAAAAAGAAGAAACCTGAGGAAGAGCCACAGATGAGGGATCCCTCTCCCTGGGACGGACAGAGAGTCATCCCACTGATCATCATCAAGTCATATATGGACTTAAACATGGGTCGTAATAAGCTGTAGATAAACTGAGTTCATGGGTTTAGTCCATGTGTGAAGGTATCACAGGTAATGGAAATGAGTCCGTGAGTCCAGGTGCATCTCTAGATGTCCTCATATGGAGCTCTGGGCCACTCGACCTTCTCTCCACAACACAGACACAGATCATGTCCCCACCAGGCCAGTGAACCTCAGACAGATGGACCACAACCAGAATCAGTGAGGAACCTGCAAGACTGGAGAGAACAAAGAGGACCGGGGCTCCGGCAGTAACATGCACTTTACAGGACATAAGAGTATTCACATTAACCGCTTTAACACTTTAACCAATTTAACCAATTTAACCACTTTAACCACTTTAGCCACTTTTACCAGTTTATAAGGTGACTCCAGTTTGCACTACTACCATAATAAGAGTAGAGGAAGCAAAGGAAGAGGAAGCAGAGAAAGAGGAAGCAGAGACAGAGGAAGAGAGAGAGGTGCCCGGTGCATCATGGGAGCCCCCCAGCAGTCTAAGCCTATAGCAGCATAACTAAGGGACGAGCCTGTGCCCACCCTAACTATAAGCTTTATCAAAAAGGAAGGTTTTAAGTCTATTCTTAAACACTGACACTGTGTCTGCCTCTCGGACCCAGACTGGGAGCTGGTTCCAGAGAACAGGGGCCTGATAGCTGAAGGCTCTGCCCCCTAGACTACTTCTGGAAACCCTGGGAACTACAAGTAAGCCTGCGTTTTGGGAGCGCAGCACTCTAGTTGGATGATAAGGAGTTATCAATTCATTAAGATATGATGGTGCCAGACCATGTAGAGCCTTATATGTGAGGTAGTAGGATTTTAAAAATCCACTCTAAATTTTAGAGGGAGCCAATGCAGAGAAGCCAGTACTGGAGTAATATGGTCTCTTTTCCTGGTTTCTAGTCAGCACCCGAGCAGCGGCATTCTGGACCAGCTGTAGAGTCTTTAACGACTTGTTCGGGCAGCCTGATAAAAGTGAATTACAATAATCCAGCCTGGAAGAGACAAATGCATGGACTAATTTTTCAGCATCGCTTTGGGATCAAAAAGTGCCTGAATTTTTGCGATGTTGCGCAGGTGGTAAAAAGGCAGACCTTGAAATATGCTTAATATGGGTGTCAAAGGACATATCCTGATCAAATAAAACACAGAGGTTCCTTACAGTGGTGCTGGAGGCCCAGTTAATGCCATCCAGCAAGGCTATCTTAGGAGAAAACGTGTTCCTCAGGTGTTTCGGACCTAATAGGATCACTTCAGTTTTATCTGAGTTCAACAGCAGGAAATTTCTGGTCATCCAAGCCTTTATATCTTTAAGGCAGGCCTGGAGTTTCAGGAGCTGATCAGTTTTGTCTGGCTCCATTGATAAATATAATTGGGTGTCATCAGCATAACAATGGAAATCTATGGAGTGCCTCCTGATGATATTGCCAAGGGCAAGCAGCATATACAAAATAAACAGAATTGGACCTAGCACTGAACCTTGTGGAACTCCATGACAGACTTTAGTATGCACAGAGGATTCATTATTAATATGGACAAACTGAGACCGATCTGATAAGTATGATCTGAACCAGTTTAATGCAGACCCTTTAATGCCAAGCAGTTTTTCCATTCTCAGCAACAGGATGTGATGACGGTCAGAAACTGTATCAAAGGCAGCACTGAGGTCTAACAGGACAAGTACAGACAGAAGCCCTCTATCTGATGCTGTCAACAGGTCATTAGTGACTTTCACAAGTGCTGTTTCTGTGCTATGGTGAGCTCTAAATCCTGACTGAAAAACTTCAAAAAGACTATTACTGTGGAGATAATTACATAACTGGCTGGCAACGGCTTTCTCTAGGATCTTAGACAAAAAGGGGAGGTTGGATATTGGTCTGTAATTGGCTAACACATCTGCATCAAGTGTAGGTTTTTTTGATCAATGGTTTAATTACAGCTACTTTAAAAGACTTGGGTACAAAGCCTGACACCAGAGACAGATTAATAATATGCAGCAGTGATGTGCCAATAAATGGGAAAACTTCCTTAAGCAGCGTAGTTGGGATGGGGTCTAGGAGACAAGTTGTTGCTTTCGATGATGAAACTAACGAGGATAATTGGGAAGGCCAATTGGAATAAAACTGTCTAAGCAATTGTCAGGTTTTAATGTATCTGCTCCTAAATTTCCTGAGTCTGAAGGATCGGAGTCTAACGAGGGCAGATCCTGACAAAATTTTGTCCCTAATATTCAAAATCTTGTCATTAAAGAAGCTCTCATGAAATCATTACTACTTAAACTTAAGGGGATGCAGGGTTCAATAGAGCTATGGCTCTGTGTCAGCCTGGCTACAGTGCTGACAGTTCTGACAGGGCAGTTCTTATTTTCCTCCATCCAACTGCTCCATCCAACCACTTCATCCAACCACTTCATCCAAGAACTCCATCCAACCGCTCCATCCAACCACTTCATCCAACCACTTCATCCAAGAACTCCATCCAACCGCTCCATCAAACCACTTCATCCAAACACTTCATCCAAGTGTTTAATCCAACCACATCATCCAACCAATCCATCCAACCACTCCATTCAACTGCTTCATCCAAACACTTCATCCAACTGCTCCATCCAACTGCTTCATCCAACCAACCACTTCATCCAACAGCTCCATCCAACTGCTCCATCAACCACTCTATCTAACCACTTTATCCAGCCAATCATCCAACCGCTCCATCCAACCACTTCATCAAACCGCTCCATCCAACTGCTCCATCCAACCACTTCATCAAACCGCTCCATCCAACTGCTCCATCTAACCACTTCATCCAAGAGCTCCATCCAACCGTTCCACCCAACGACTGCATTGACTGCCTGTAAACCAGTGTGTGTGTTCACTCGGACCTTTAAACCACCTGCTCACTTCTCAGTGCTCCATAAACCAGCTGCTATGTTCTCCTTGTTCAGGTTATTGATTCAATTTACAGATTTCACCAACGATCATCTGGTTTCAGGTCATTTTACACGGTACAATTTACTGGTTTAGTAGCTAACTTGTTTTAATTCTCTTGTTTCATTCTTTAATTTCATTGAGTGTCTCAGACATCTACTGTTTGTTCACCCTGCTCTTTTTGTAAAGAAGCACACTTAAAATGAATTCACTTTAAATATCATCATATGATAAATCAGCTGATGTGTGTGTGACCTTTGACCCCAGTGGTGTCTGCAGAGCTCATCACAGTGCGGAGCGGTGAAGCCGTCCTGCTGACCTTTGACCTGAGCGGGCTGGAGCACATTAAGGACATCAGGTGGACTCACCTCCACCTGGTGGTGTCTCTGAAGAACAACGCAACGAAGTGTCACCACGGACGCTGCTCAATGCTGACGAACGGATCTCTGAGCTTCAGCCAAGTTCAGCCTGCAGACTCAGGAAACTACAGCCTGGATGTGTTTGATTACAAAGGCCATCTGCTGACGAAGAGAAACTTCCTGCTCAGGGTGGAGCCTGAGGCCGGTAAATTACTGTTTACCATACTGTTTACAATACCAGACACTTCACACTTTATACTTTGTACTTTACACTTTACACTTTATATTTTACACTTTATACACAATACTGTTTACAATATCAGACACTTTACACTTCATACTTTACTTTGGACTTTACACTTCACACTTTATACACAATACTGTTTACAATACCAGACACTTTATACTTTACTTTGCACTTTACATTTTATACTTTACACTTTACATGCAATACTGTTTACAATACCAGACACTTTATACTTTACACTTTATACTATACTGTTTAATATACAGTTAACAGAACTGTCTGTCTGTCTGCCTGCTGCCTGTTTGTCTCTCTGTCTGATTCCAGTCTGTCTGTCTGCTGCCTGTCTCACGGCAGATATCAGCAGGAGCAGCAGTGTGTTGGTGCAGGTGTTTATCTGCTGTTTCCTCCTGTTGCTGTTCTTCATCATCGTCTTCTTCATGTTGAGGAGGAGGAGGAACCAGAGAACGAGGACCGCAGGTACGACAGCCAACAGACCTGGTCCACCAACACACATCAGAGTCACATGAATAAGAAGTCTGGAGATAATAGTAACAACAACAACAATAATAACAGTAAGAAAAAAAAAAAAAAAAAAAAAAAAAAAAAAATAATAATAATAATAATAATGGATGTTCCTGATTTAGACCCATTGCAGGAAAATGTTTATGTGGTGATGCATGGTCACCATGGCCACAAGAACAAGACTGAGGAGAAGATGGAGACAGAAGAGGAGTGTTATGGTAACATGAAAACACACGCTAGCAAATGCTGACAGATGCTGACAGATGCTGACAGATGCTAATCTTTCTACTCTCTGCAGTTCCCTGTAATCCTGTTCCCATGGAAGCACCAATCACACAGCAGATGTCTGTGGATGAAGAGGACATCTATGTGTGATGACCAATCAGAGCTCATCTTGTCACCTTACCTGGACACAGCGACCACCTGTTGTGAATTTCTCTTTTCATCGAAATAAATTTGTACTTTGTGGAGTCAGAATCAAAATGTCCGATTACCACACAGACAGAAATACAAAAAAAGTAACAGTAAAAGTAAATGGGGTTAAAACTATTCTACCAGTACAGTATCCACTAAATTTACTTGTAATCCTCCAAAACTTTGTTAGAATACTCTCAAAGAAGGTCTAACATTTCCTATTTATTTATTATTTAAGTTTTTTATGCTATTCTCACAATCTCTAAACTTGTTATAACTCAGTACTCCATGATCCAAAAAGTTGTTATACATTTATTTTACATCCCGACATGTTTCTCATCCAAAGACCAAAACTTCGCTCAGTGCCTCAATAATCTGTTGTTATAATCTATTTTAACATTTAAAATACATTTTCTTATTGTCACCCTAACCCTAACCCTAAAACCATCAGCAATGTTTTTATTTTACTGTTATATTGAATAAAGAAACAGCTGTTCATTGTTCTGCTGTGATTTAAACTGATCTGACCTCCAGTTAAACAGCAGACATCTTAAATCATTAATCCAGATTATAGGATTAGTGTTTGCATTTTAAGGAAAATTATATAAGAATATGTATGAAATGTTAAATGAGTAAAATAATAAATAAAGAGATTGAACAGCTCATGTCACTTTAGGAAAGGCTGAAACTTCCTTCATTGGCCTGTTTAAGGTCGACGTCCTCTCATCATGTGACTCCTGTCTGTTCATTTAAAAATCAGATTAAAGGGCAAGGGCAGCACAGTGGTGTGGTGGTTAGCACTGTTGCCTCACAGCAAGAGGGTTCTGGGTTCAATCCCCGGTTGAGGCACGGGCCCTTCTGTGTGGAGTTTGCATGTTCTCCCTGTGCCTGCGTGGGTTCTCTCTGGGTACTCCAGCTTCCTCCCACAGTCCAAAGACATGCAGGTTAGGTTAATTGATAAGTCTAAATTGCCCCTAGGTGTGTATGTGAGTGTGAATGGTTGTCTGTCATCTGTGTTAGCCCTGCGATTGACTGGCGTCCAATCCAGGGTGTACCCTGCCTCTCGCCCAAAGATAGCTGGGACAGGCTCCAGCACCCCGTGCGACCCTGTGTGTTCTCAGGATAAAAGCGGGTTAGGAAAATGGATGGATGGATGGATGGATTAAAGGGTGACACCTTGTGGCACAAAGGGTTAGGGTTAGGGTTGGCAGCTTCTGGGACTGCAGAGTCCCAGAAGCTGCTGAGTTCATTTACTTTGTCAGATTTCATCTGAAGTGTGAACAGAAATCTGTTGAGAATGACTCTGACGTGAAGAATGTGATTTCTGCTTCATTCATTTCAATTTACAACAAGTAAAACAATTAACAACTTTACTTGACAACAGTCATCAATGCTGCTGCCAGCCAGTAAAAGCATGCAATGAAGAGAAACACAGGTACTTTAAAAATAAGGTGGACTAAATCTTACTTTCTGCACAGAGAGGATAGTTTTAGTCTTCAGCTGCAGCAGAACATAAAACCATGCAGGTAACACAGAAGCTCATCTTTAAACATTTCTAAAGTGGTGGTCACTCTACCAGTCTCACACCAGGTCCCACACAAAGCTAAAAGAAGACAGTTATGAGTCTGACACTCAGCGACAGAGATTCTGTGAGGTGACGCTCGTCTCCTCCTTTACGTCTTCATTTCCAGTCTTTCATGTATACGTTGTATTTTCCATATCAACTGTAGCTCTTGGTGGTAGCTTTTAGAGACCGGATCACTGTAAAGTTTTACTATCTGATCTGCTGTGCATGCCCTTCACCTCTCTATCCATGTTAGGTCAGGTTAAGGTGCTTCTGGTGAGTTTTAAAATTAGAAATGGGCTCCTCCCTCTTATTAAACCTCATGCCCCGTCCGGACTGGGCTCCTGTCTGTCCTCAGAGTCAAACAGTAGTCAGCCGAGGCTTTTGAATCTAAGCTGAGAACTCATCTCTTTGCTTTAACTGTCAATAAGTGTTCATCATTCATTTAGGTATCGTACCTGTGACTCATTCTGGCAGGTCAGGTTGCATCACAACGTGCTTTAGCCTGTCCTGATTGAATCTGAGGCCTATGAGGACATCACAACTGTCTCAATGGGCCCCGAGTCTGACAGTGTTTACAGTCTGTGGTAAGTTAACGCTGTAAAAACTGCATCTGCAGTAACAACAGCACCTGAAGGCTGCTTTAAGCTGAAAGGAAATATTTGGCTGTTTTTGTTTCTACTGCATGTGTTCAATGTGTTTAATTAATACCATTAACTAATCACATTAAAAGTTAGAGTTCAATACAGCAATGTCATTTTACTGACTAATCTTATTACTGAGTATTTTTACACAGTGGTATTTATACTCTTCTTGAGGTGGAAGATTGTCTCCCACTACACATTAGAAAACAACATGTAATTTATTCATGACGTTGTTTGTTAGCAAACTAACTTCATAGATTACCAATGGCTTTTTATATTAGCGTGTTAAAAATTATTTCACTGTATAGTAAACAGATATGAACATGAACTATCAGTGATGTGAGAGACAGAGGAGCTTTAGTTCAGCTTCAGGGTCTCATGAAACTTGTAAATAGCTTCCATGGAGTCAGCTGGCAGTGTCTGCTCTACGACGTGACGGACTCCGCTCTGTAAAGCGTGATAGTACCGCTTCACTTCCTCCAGCTCACGCTTCAGTTGATGTTCCACCATATGATGCTCCTGCTGAGCTTCACTCAGCATCTTCTTGTACTTTGACTCCAGAGCTTTTATTTCCTCCTCCAGCTTCTTCTCGTACAGATCCCTGACTTCTGCCTCTCTCTGATCCAGCATCTTATTCACTTGCAGGTACGTGTAGTTGGAGTAATGATGTCCACCATTGTCAGCCACCATCGTCTCCACCTTCTCCAGCAGATCCAGGACCTGCCTGCAATCATTGGCTTTGAGATTGTTAAAGACATGATATCTGTTTCCCACCTTCTTCAGGACCTCCTGCAGCTCAGGCCCCACCCCCATCACCAGCTGTTTGAAGTCTGACTTCACTCTTCCGTATGTGAACAGGACGATGGTGTTCTTCCAGGCATCCTCTCCGAAGATCTCCTCCACCTTCTTGACTGCACGTCTTTCCTCTGCTGTGAAGGACCCTACCTTGATGACCACCAGGATAGCGTGGGGTCCCGGGGCCGACATGTTGATGCATTTAGCGATCTCTCTTTTCACTTTATCGTCAGCCTGTGTCGTGTCAAACAGACCGGGGGTGTCGACGACGGTCAGCTCTCTGCCGAACACTTCGCCTGTCTGCTTACAGCATTCGTTGGTCACTGCGGAGAGAAGACGTCAGATTCACTCACAGTGAGGTAGATCACAGAGACATGTTCAAGGATTAAAAACAGCTCATGTGAAATGTGTGGCAGGCTGGACTAAATAATTAACAGTTTACTTTGGCCCCTCCTTGAACCGCCACCTTACTGTGGTGGAGGGGTTATGTGTGCCCTGAATGATCCTAGGAGCTATGTTGTCGGGGGCATTACAGCCCCTGGTAGGGTCTCCCATGGCAAAAGGTCCTAGGTGACGAGCCAGACTAAGAGCAGTTCACAAGCCCATCATGAATAGAAGAAGACCAGCAAGGACTGTTACGTCACCCGGATTGGCGTTACCGGGGCCCCACCTGAGCCTGAACTCGTGCGCGAGGTTGAGAGGTACCGGCTAGAGATAGTCAGGCTCACCTCCACGCATAGCTTGGGCTCTGGAACCCAGCTCCTTGAGAGGGGCTGGACCCTCCACTACTCTGGAGTTGCCCAGGGTGAGCGGCGGCGAGCTGGTGTGGGCTTGCTTATAGCTCCCCATCTCAGCCGCCATGTGTTGGAGTTCACCCCGGTGAACGAGAGGGTCGCTTCCCTGCGCCTTCGGGTTGGGGATAGGTCTCTTGCTGTTTGTTTGTGCCTACAGGCCGGGACAGCAGTACAGAGTACCCGGCCTTCTTGGAGTCCCTGGGAGGGGTACTTGATGGTGCTCCAGCTGGGGACTCCATTCTCCTGGGGGACTTCAACGCTCACGTGGACAACAACAGTGATACCTGGAGGGGCGTGGATCGGGAGGAACGGTCTCCCCGATCTGAACCCGAGCAGTGTTCTGTTATTGGACTAATGAACACCATGTTGAGCATAAGGCAGTGTCCATCAGTGCACGTGGCACCAGGACACCCTAGGCTGGAGGTCGATGATTCGACTTTGTTGTCGTTTCATTTGATCTCCGGCCATATGTCTTGGACACTCGGGTAAAGAGAGGGGCTGAGCTGTCAACAGATCACCACCTGGTGGTGAGTTGGATCCGCTGGCAGAGGAGGAAGTTGGACAGACCTGGCAGACCCAAACGTATTGTGAGGGTCTGTTGGGAACGTCTGGCCGAGCCCTCTGTCAGGGAGGTCTTCAACTCCCACCTCCGGAAGAGCTTCTCACAGATTCCGAGGGAGGCTGGGAGACATTGAGTCCGAGTGGACCATGTCTCCATTGTCGACGCGGCAGTTCTGGAAGTTGTGGACGCAAAGTCTCTGGTGCCTGTCGTGCCAGACGGCTAACCCCTGAACCCGGTGGTGGACACCGGAAGTAAGGGATGCCGTCAGGCTGAAGAAGGAGTCCTATCGGACCATGTTGGCCTGTGGGACTCCTGACGCAGTTGACAGGTACCATGGGAGGCCAAGCAAGCCACAGCCCGGACGGTCCTGGAGGCAAAAACTCGGGTCTGGGAGGAGTTCGGTGAGGCCATGGAAGGAGGACTATCGGTCGGCCTCAAAGAGATTCTGGCAAACCATCCGGCGCCTCAGAAGGGGGAAGCAGTACTCTGCCAACACTGTTTACAGTGCAGGTGGGGAGCTGTTGACCTCGACTGTGGACATTGTCGGACGGTGGAAGAAATACTTCGAGGATCTCCTCAATCCTCCCACCGACACACGCCACATGCCTTCCACTGAGGAAGCAGAGGCTGGGGACTCTGAGGTGGACTCGTCCATCACCCAAGCCGAAGTCACTGAGGTAGTTCGCAAGCTCCTCAGTGGCAAGGCACCTGAGTACCTCAAGTCTCTGGATGTTGTGGGGCTGTCTTGGCTGACACGCCTCTGCAACATTGCATGGAGGTTGGGGACAGTGCCTCTGGAGTGGCAAACCACTGGGGTGGTGGTCCCTCTTTTTAAAAAGGGGGACCGGAGAGTGTGTTCCAACTACAGAGGGATCACACCTTCTCAGCCTCCCCGGGAAGGTCTACGCCAGGGTACTGGAGAGGAGAATTCAGCCGATAGTCGACCCTCGGATTCAGGAGGAACAATGCGGTTTTCGTCCCGGTCGTGGAACACTGGACCAGCTCTATGTCCTCTATGCCTTGCCCTTTGTCACCGGTCCTGTTCATAATCTTTATGGACAGGATTTCTAGGCATGCCAGTAAAGGGCCGGAGGGAGTCCGGTTTGGGAACCACAGGATTTCATCTCTGCTTTTTGCAGATGATGTTGTCCTGTTGGCTTCATCAAGCCAGGACCTTCAGCATGTACTGGAGCGGTTTGCAGCCGAGTGTGAAGCGGCTGGGATGAGAATCAGCACTTTCCAAATCCGAGGCCATGGTTCTCGACCGGAAAAGGGTGGCATGCCCTCTTCCGGGTGGGTGGAGAGGTCCTGCCTCAAGTGGAGGAGTTCAAGTATCTCGGGGTCTTGTTCACAAATGAGGGAAAGATGGAGCATGAGATTGACAGGCGGATTGGTGCAGCGTCCTGCAGTTATGCGGTCAGTGTACCGGACCGTTGTGGTGAAGAAGGAGCTGAGTCGGAAAAGGCGAAGCTCTCGATTTACTCGGGTCAATCTACGCTCCCACCCTCACCTATGGTCATGAACTTTGGGTAATGACCGAAAGGATAAGATCGCGGATACAAGCGGCCGAAATGAGTTTCCTCCGCAGGGTGGCTGGGCGCTTCCCTTTAGAGATAGGGTGAGAAGCTCGGTCACACTGGCGGAGGTAGCTCGGAGTAGAGCCGCTGCTCCTTCACATTGAGAGGAGTCAGCTGAGGTGGCTTGGGCATCTGTTTCGGATGCCCCCTGGACATGGGACATGTTCCAGGCATGTCCCACCGGGAGGAGGCCCCGGGGAAGGACACGCTGGAGAGACTATGTCTCTCTGCTGGCCTGGGAACGCCTCAGGGTCCCCCTGGAAGAGCTGGAGGAAGTGTCTGGGGTGAGGGAAGTCTGGGCATCTCTGCTCAGACTGCTGCCTCCTGACCCGGTCCGCGACCCGGATCAAGCTGGATCAAGTGGATGAAAATGGATGGATGGATGGATTTACTTTGGATCTGACATTTCTGTAGGATTTGTTTATTTCAGACGAAACAGGTAAGAACATTAAAAAGGAAATCAAGTGCAGCCTCACACAGAGCTGATTTTAGCAGATGCTGTTTTTAAAAATAAATCAGATTAACAGACTACCTTTAAACCCACTGACAGTAATTTCATTCTCCAAAATTTGTTGGTAAACACTGAATCAAAAACATGCACAGACTTCTGATTTCTCTTAAATTTGGTGTTTAGTTATTTTTTTAATTGCATATATTAAGGTTAATTATATTATTAAATTTGCCCACATGTGCTGTGTGGACTGATACCACGGTGTATCTTATGAGTGGGCCGGTGTGAACCAGGATCATCACTGTTCAGTCTGATGTGTAATGTCTTTCAGCAGGAAGTCGAACATGTCGGCTCAGGTCTGCATCTCTGCTGTTTGCAGAGGATGTGTCTGTTTGCTTTCATCAGACGGGACCCTCAGCGAGCTCTGAGACAGTTTATAACTGAGTGTGAAGCAGAATGACTTTAGTGCTGCTTTTATACTGAATACTACTTTTTAACTAAAGAAATTATCTTTTTAAAATGTTTGTGCACTGTGTAAAGTGTGAATCCAGTAAAGTGAAATCCTGACCATAATTTTAACTTTAATAAAAAAAAATGTGAACCTAAATCAACCCCCCAAAAACTGAAATAAATGTTGGTTGAAGTTATTAATGTGAAAATCTGAGTTACTATGGGACATAAGCTTTGATTTACTGACTTATCGATTACTCTGATTGTATAATAATGTCTGCGTGTGTGTGTGTTACCTGACTGTCGGCTGACAGCTGCAGTGAAGGCGACTTTTCCCAGAATAGTGTTTCCAGTGGAGCTCTTCCCTGATCCAGTTTTCCCAACAAGAACCAATCTGACTACGACACAGAGGAGAGACGGAGGCAGCATGAGGAAAACTTCACCATTATTGTGACGGTCGAGTCTGAATGTCCTGTCTTATACACACTGATCCCACATAAACAAATAAAACAGCACAGCTCACTGAATTAATGGTCAAGTGGTACATAGAGGAAACTGTCACCCATAAAAAAAAAAAACATCTTTCTTCCCTCTTCATAGAAATAAACAGTAATTCTTAATAATGTCCGAATTAACTTATTGAGTTAAAAATGTCTGTTCTGTGCTCTCACATTTAACTCAGAGAATGAGGCATTAAAACACTTTTACATAATTTTACTGGTACACACACACACACACACACACACACACCACTGAACTATGGTTCCCATAGATACTGTTTACAAAACATTTTGAACTGATCTTAGGTATCCCCTTGAACAATGTGCACCAACAATGAAAAGAGCAGCAAGAGAAAGTCCGGATACATCAAAGAGTCAAATTTAGAAGCGCTGGCGCTGCGTGACGCTGACGTCAAAATCTGAAAACTGATGAGAGTCAAGGATTTGAGTTTTTATTGAAATAAAAACAGCTCCAACATGTGCAATAACATTAAGGCTTTTCAGGACTGAAACACTGTAAGCATTCAAACACTGACTTCGACGGTGATTAGTACCAGCAGACGCTTCAGAGCAGAGATACATCTGAGTCAGACACAAAACCTCTCAGAGTTAAAAAAACAAACCAAACAAAAAGAAACAGGACTGTTGTTTTCTGACCGACTGATGTTTTTACAGAGAAATAAAGTCTGAGTCTGTAGTGAGAGTTTGACCTGACATTCAAACAAAGATGAACGTCAGCGTGTTGGACAGTGAATGAAACATTTGTTGGCAGGTTTCAAACCTTTTGGAGGTTCATCCATGCTGCGTCTTGTCCTCCTGCTTGGTCCTGTTAATGTAGACAAACAAAATCACACTTACACAAACCTGAAAGTCAGTTTACAATACAGAGATTTATACCACATTCAGTTCTGTTATACTGCCATCATCATTATAATTATTATCATCATCATCATCATCATCATCTTTATTAGCCTCAAACCTCCCGTCCAGGTCATGTGACTGATGACATCACGTTGAGCTGAGTGTGTCTGCAGGTTTGATGTTTTGTGAGATTTGAAAGAAACTTCTCAGTTTGTACAGTGTCCATGAAAAGACTGATGACATTAAACATGTTGATTATATTCAGATGTTCATTAAGAACTCAGACACACACACTTTCCTGTCTCCGCCATCACAGCGGACGAAGAATTTTCTTTTTCGTTCAGACAGAAGCTGGAGACAAAAACAAAGTCCAGCAGGAAGACACACATCTGAGACACACCGAAAGTCCAGCAGCGGGAGGAACCTGCACAGGTAAACACACACACATACACAGTACTGACCCGAGGTCTGTCTTCACGTCTGTTCGTCGATCAGACGGAGTTTGAACTTCCTGTTTATAAAAACTCGTTTCATCTCCAGTTTGTGATCAGGTTCTTTAAACAGCCATCCTGCTTGAGCTTTTATTTGTGAGGACTGAGTAGTTTTATTTCTTTTGACTTTGTTTTCACTTATTTCAGATGTTTAGTCTGTACTTTCACTTTCGTTTTAATGATTCTCATAAAAACCTTTGGCAGGTGAACTGATTGATGAACGATTGATGAATGTGACCAGAGAGGGAAAGCAGAAAATCAAACAGATAAAACTGCTGAAAGCTCCAAAGAGCACAGAACTGAGGCTGCTGCCGCCAGCTTGCATATGAATTTGAAACTGAAGAAAAACTGGATAAAAAAATTTTACAAAAAAACAAAAAAAACAAAAAACCCACAGTAACAGGCTCCGGCAGTAACATGCACTTTACAGGACATGAGTATTCACATTAACCAATTTAACCAGTTTATAAGGTGACTCCAGTTTGCACTACTACCATAATAAGAGTAGAGGAAGCAGAAACAGAGGAAGAGGGAGGCCAGCCTGATAAAAGTGAATTACAATAATCCAGCCTGGAAGAGACAAATGCATGGACTCATTTTTCAGCATCACTTTAGGACAAAAAGTGCCGAATTTTTGCAATGTTGCTTGCAGGTGGTAAAAGGCAGACCTTGAACCTGAGTAAAACCTTAAATAATCAAAAGGAAACTTATGATGGATTGTCTCGTCAGAAGAAATGCTGGCATGATCGGACTTGAGGCGTTCAGGGACCGAGAGAACCGACTCGATCAGAAACTTAAAGCTGGAAACACAGATGTGGATTTGTGTGCTGGATTTGGTCTCTGAATGAGCCGTTAAGTCTTCTTTGTGTTCAGAGCCACCAGTTTCTGGGTCTCAGTTTCTGGGTCTGCTCTCAGCCAATTACCTTTGTGTAGTCTGCACCTGATGATCGTGTTGGAACCACGTACAGGTGGAGTCGCAGGTGAAGAGCAGGTAGAGGAGGGAGCTGACACACAGGAGCGAGGGGAAAACGCTGGATTCAAGCTCACGTTGGTTAACTCAGTGTGAGCGGAGGCAAAGCCATGGTCAGGGGCTGAGGCCGATGAGGGTGACCAGGCAGGTGCAGACTGGAGGCCAGGCGAGGCTGAGTGGTGATCAGGAAGTCAGACCGGTGAATCAGAACAGCGGGGAGCCATGAGCAAACAGAAACCACGCAGGACAGGCACCAAACTCGTGGTCGAAGACTGAAGGCTGAGACACTTACTGGGGCAGAGACCAGGCAGGATCAGGAAAGGGTGGTCAGTCTGCGACAGACCGCTGAAAAGTCTCACATGACAAGACAAAGAACAATCTTGCAGAGAGTGACTGAGCTTAAGTATTGAGCTGATTGGTGATCCTGAACAGGTGAGTGGCTCGGGTGGTGGGAGTGGCTGGTAGGTGAGTGGAAATTTACCAGTAGGCTGTGACAGGGTGAGGGTTGAGGTGTGGTTGTCTCTGTTAATTAGGAAGTTCAGGGCTACTCCAACAGGTCTGGATACTCGAGGCAGGATTAAACCAGTGCTGAGTCAACTGAAGAAACAAAATGAAAAAAACCCCACAAACTGCTGTCAGGTTTCCAGTTCTTTAATTCTGCGTGAACTCGAGAACATCACAGAGGGTCTGCTTCAGGTAAATGTGTAGGTGTGAACAAGCTCGTATACAAGGGTTAGGTTTAGGATAACCCTCACAATATGATGTACAATTGAAGGTAGGAAGTTTAATGACAGACAGAGTCGTTACTAAATCAACACATCTACATATAGTGCTTTCTGTGAATGGTTTGGAATGTAAAATTAAAAAGTATTTAGAAATGCAAAAGTTTAAATAAAAGTAAAGCAAAACATTTCTTTTGTCTCCAGGTTTTGTTCAAACATGGATCCAGATCCAGGTCTCATCATTGTCCTTCTGGGACACACTGGAGTCGGGAAAAGTGCTTCAGGAAACACCATCCTGGGATGCAAGGCGTTCGAATCAGGTCCTTTCTTAAAATCATGTACGAAACTAATCTCTGAAGCTACTGAAAATGTGTTTGGGAAACAGATCTCAGTATTGGACACACCAGGAATATTGGAGTGTACAGAGGAGATTAAAGTGCTCTGCCAGAGCGGCCTGCAGGCCTCCAGACCTGTTCTGTTCCTGGTGGTTCTCAGCATTGGACGGTTCACCGGAGAACAGGAGGTGGCTCTGAAGGAAAGTATCTCAGTCCTCGGAAACGACGGGTTGGAAAACAGTTTTTTGCTTTTCACAAACTGTGACGCCTTGAAGACAATGACACTGGATGATTTTATCTTTAAAGATGATGACTGTTCACTTCCAGACACTGTTAGAAGATTTACAGGAAAGTATCATCTCTTCAACAATGAAAATGGAGGACGGGAACAAGTCAGAGAGCTGCTGATAAAGTCAGGTCACCTTCAAATCAGTGGCCAAGGATCACGTCTACGAGGTATTTTATTTTAACCACTTTTAACCACTTTTTTGGAAGCTTTTCGTAGTCTTACAGTCTGTAGACAGAAAACTGCTACTCATTAATATCAACTTTCAGAAACGTATCTATTATCTATTGATTGATCGATAATTAGATGAGGGGCATCATTGGTGGGATGCATTTCTCTTATCGAGAAAGTTTCAGTCAGTCGTTATGAAAATGTCATCTCAGATTTTTCTTTTTTTTTCCTCCAGCTGCAAGTTCTTGGGAGTCTGTGATGCTGGAAGAAATGAGGATCATACTGCTCGGTCTACCTGGAGGAGGGAAGAGTGCATCAGGCAACACCATCCTGGGATCAGATCAGTTTCAATCACATTGCGAGTTCGATGGAGTCAGTACTGAGACTGTCACCAAATCAGTGGATGTGGCAGGTCGCCGGGTCAAAGTGGTGGACTCCGGGATTCACAGATGAAGTTCTGACTCCTCAGCAGCTGTACATGGAGATCATGAAGTCCATAGTAGAGGCCAGTCTAGGACCACATGCCTTCATCATCGTGGTGAAGATAGGCAGGATGTCCAAAGCGGACACAGAACTGCTTCAGATGCTGCCACAACTGTTTGGCAGTAACGCGCCACAGTATGCCACGGTGCTGTTTACTCACGGAGATGAGCTCAGACATCAGTCCATCGAACAGAAGATCCAGTCCAGCAGCTGTGTGTCAGAACTGGTCTCCATGTGTTCGGGCAGATATTGTGTGTTTGACAACAAAGTAAGGAAAAGCAGACGTCAAGTTCAGAACTTCATGAATAAAGTCGATGAGATTGTAACAGCTAACAGTGGAAAGCACTGCAGCTCTGACATGTTCAGGATGGCCGAGATGTTCATTAATGAAGCTGAGAGAAGCCGACAGGCCGGAACTGATGAGACGCCAAGAGGAACCACACAAAGACGACTCAACCCTAATCTTGCATGGATCTGGAGGAATATTTGGAAGATGTTCACAGCATGTTGTTGTTGCCTACAGTCCCCATCTGATACTGGATCAGATGATGAAAGGCAGCACCTTTTAAAAAGTTGATTAAGTGAATGCTTCATGAGCTTGAACACCCACAGAAATCAAAATATAAGGTGGTCATATGAGAGATAACACTGTCAAGAAGATAAAGAGTGGACATACTTCTGTCCATTAATAACTTTGACTGCCTTCATGTTGTACAACATGCAGGTTTCATCCTTGCTTGCTTTATCAGTAATATAAAGAGTCTCAACTTTTATCACCTCGTGAAATGCTGCAACATTCAACAAGCTCACAATAACTTTTAGCTCTTGCAAAGTGAATGAAAGCAAACGTTTTATGTCCACCTTTAATCACTTCTGGGTTATTTGTCGTGACTCTTCCTGTTCATACGGACAATGAGATTAACACCATTGGCCATTGGCTTAACACCAGAGTTATTTCTGTGACCACCACCGACCTGAACACAAAGGTAGAGCTGAGGCGGTGTCTTCAGGAACAATCCGTAAATTATCTTAGCAGATGACAACTATCATGTTGTAAGTTACACTGTGACAATAAACTGTTATTAACATGTGGTGTGTGATGGTAACAGTGCTTTTATTGGTCTAAATTAAAAAGACATTTCACAAAAAAATTAGTAATTTATTGAGAAACATTTAGTAAGAAAATCAAAAGGATTTTTATGAGTCGTTCATCAGTTTATATTCTGAACTATTACTATGATTTCACATGATGGTTTACAGTGATTAAAAAACATGTAGTTCATCCTTAACCACTTCCTGTTTAGACATTTTGATCAAAGTAGACAAACTCAAACTCTTGTGAGTAAATGAACAACATTTGGCCTCAGTATAAATGTGAAATTAAACAGGTTCATTGTCAGGTTGTGAAACTCATTTAACTTTATTTAACATAAAGACGATTCAAACAAGGCTGTTTAAGTCTTTGCCGGCTTAAAGTTCAAACACAGCACTGAGACTCATACTCACTAATGAAGAAGACACACAGATACTGTTTCAAAAAAAAAAAAACATCATTTTCATCTGTTTCAAAAGTTCAAAGGTCAAACTGATCTCTCATCCCCCAAAAGCAACTAAAGTTCAACAAAAGAGTAAAAGTGTCAGAAACACAAAAATCATTCATAAACTTCATCAATATTCACCAAAATTCATCTGCAGGAAAATCCACGACAACGTTACAAACATTCATCTGATCTCAGAGCTGCTGTACAAACAGATATCAGTCCTCCTCCTCAGAAGACGGTGATCTGCTCCTCCTCCTCGCTGTTCTCTCCCTCAGGAGTCTGCAGGGGAACAGATCAGATCAGTGATCAGAGATCAATGGTCAGTGATCAGTGTCTGTGAACGATCTGATCACATAAAACCACATCGAACGGTGGCTGTGAAGTTGTGTTCATGTTTAACGTGACTTATTTACCAGAAACAGCAGCGTGTGGTGGATGATGAACTCGCGGGTGAGTCTGAGCAGATCCTGGTTCAGAGTCTGAAATAGAGTCGGGACCAGAACCAGAGCCAGATTCTGAGCTGACATCTTGTTTACCTGAGAGAACACCTGGACCCTGGAGAGGAAACAGACGTGATGTTCGATGTTGGTCAGTGCTGCGACATGTCTGTGTTTCACTTTAACTCGTGTCACCTTCACTTCCATCAGTGTTGTTTTAAGGTGGAAAATGTCACATCACCACAGATGAATTTCACCACACTGTTTTCTTTTAGGAGCATTTAAAGAGGAACAGAAACAATCAGAGCTCCACTGTATTTTATGAAAATGTTATTCTCTTCTTATTTATGTTTTTCACATCTTGTCATATATTTCATCTCAAACACATCGCAGTCAACCTGAAAAACACGCGTTGTTTTTAATTGTACAATCTTGTGTGTGTGTGTGTTACATGTAGAAGTGTCCAAACAGAGCATTCAGTGTCGCTCGGTTGTCGTCAGAAAGTTGCCGTAGCAACTGTCGGTAGGCAGAAAACCTGGAGCGTTCATCTGAAATCACTGAAGAGAAAAAGTACTGTTAGAGAGAGTACTACTGCAGGAATACTGCTGCTACTCTGATTACTTCAGCAACAGCTGCTGATGTTTTTACCACAACACGACATAAATACTACTACAGTAGTACTACTGTACTGTGATTTATTCAGAAATAAACCTGAATGACTACCTGTACCTGTACTACCTGCACTCATGTACCATGTACTACCTGTACCACCTGTACCAGTACTACCTGTACTCCATGTACCTGTACTACCTGTACCTGTATTACCTGTACTACATGTACCTGCACTCCATGTACTACCTGTACCACTGTACCAGTACTACCTGTACTCCATGTACCTGTACTAGCTGTACCTGTATTACCTGTACTCCATGTACTACCTGTATTACCTGATAAATGTACCTACCACCTGTACCACCTGTACCTGTATTACCTGTACTCCATGTACTACCTGTATTACCTGTACTACCTGTACTACCTGTACTCCATGTACCTGCACTCCATGTACTACCTGTACCAGTACTACCTGTACTCCATGTACCTGTACTAGCTGTACCTGTATTACCTGTACTCCATGTACTACCTACCTGTACCTATTACCTGTACCACCTGTACCACCAAATTGTACCTGTACCTGTACTCCATGTACTACCTGTACCACCTATACCTGTATTACCTGCAGCGTGCAGCCACTGCTGTCGGTCTCTGTTGGGGATCAAACTCTCCTGCTGGCGAATAAACTGTTTGAGGGCGGAGCCAGCGTCCAACACGCCCTGCTCATCACTCTCCAGAGGGGCGGTGCTTGGTGATGTCATTAGAGCTTCCACCAATTGGGTGACTTTGACAGCGAGGCCACAGCGCCGATACACACCCTCCACCTTCAGACCTGAGAAACACACAGACAGGCAGTCACAAAAAGTCAGACAGGCAGTCCGTCAGTGGGAACACATAGGAAAACACATGAAAACGTATAAAAACATGTGAAACCACGTATGGAAACATGTATAGAAACATGTGAAAACATGTATAAAAACATGTATGTAAAAAGTGACCGTGGGCAGTGATGTGGGAGATGCAGCGTTCGATGGCCGCTGGGACTGAACCGGTCGTGTCCATCAGCGGGTACAGAGACTGATGAGCTGAGCTGTGATTGGCTACAGGGCGTTGTGGAGCTGCTCTCTGATTGGTCAGAACTCTCTGCAGGTGGTTGAACCAGGACTGACAGCTGTGCTGCTCCTCAAAACGCAACGACACACTTCTGATGACAAAAACAGTACAATAATGTCACATACACCTGTGGGGAGCTCAGTCAATCAGAAGTCAGGAAATGGTCAGGAAGTCAGGAAAAGGCATATGAAGGAAAAATAAACTTCTGTTATTTTGTAGTTTATTTAAAACAACGGCTGATTAGTTTGTGATTTTTAGCAGCTTTCAGTTTTAAGAGATAGCTCATCTTTATGTGTGTGTGTGTGTATGTGCAGCACTCACCTGTCTGCAGTGTTGATCCTGATGATGTTTTCAGATGGATCCATCTCTGAAAGAGAAATCAGAGCTGATGAAGATTTAAAGTCAAACTTTTCTTCAGTTTTTTTTTTTTTTTTGTGTTCTTTCACATCAGCTTAATGTCTCAAACTGCTGAGTGACCACCATCTTTTTAAAGTTAGAAAAGTTTGTGTTTGAGCTGGGCTCAAGGTTACCCTGGTTTAAAGGCTGTTTCGATGTTGTACTTTACATTTCCTGATGTTCATTGGTACAAGTGGTTTTGGTTGCTTAGTAATGGCAGGTGTCACAGGTGTCACACCTGAACGTTGGATAAAAACAGTAAAGCTGCAGCTGGTGTTATTCATACATTTTTACATCTGAACGGCCTTTAATCAATAATCTAACTTCAGTCAACTTCAGCAGCTGAAGCTCGAGAGGAATAAGACGGACCATTACCGTGGCGACCGAGCATGCTCAGCTCCATCCTCAGAGTCTGCTGTGTGTGTCTGTGGACCGGATGGATGCTGACTCCTTCCTCCCACAGCAGCAACCAGGCATCAGAGTGACTCGAGGCTCCGCCCACCTCGACTACACACACCTTACTGACGGCTGAAGCCCCGCACACCTCAGCATAAGACACGCCCCCTGGAAGAATCACCTGTGGACAGGCAGGTTAATTTAATCACTGTAACTCAGGTTGTATTGATTTGTATTTTCCACTGTGCAGACGATCACTTGCACTCTGTTGCTGGATAAAAGCAGCAGTCTGATTTATAATGACTCATTTCAGTGTGTTGTGTTTTTCTTTATCCATTTTATCACTCTGTCTCTTCACATCAAAGCGCACCATCTATAAACGTGTCCAATAAAAATAAAGCTTACATTCAAATATGGATGGCATATAATTGTTATTATTATTTGTTGTTTACATTGTGACATTTGTATGTGGAAACATCAACATCAGCGTCACCAGAAAGTTCAGCTGAGGTTTCTTCAACATGCAAACACACACAGAGTCAGGTTTACCTTCAGTATGTGGACCAGGTGACTCATCAGCGCCTCCTGACTGTCAGAAGCACAAATCAGCTGATCGCTCAACGTCACCATCTCGAACTCGTGAGCCGGCCTGAAAACACACAAGCACATACAGGGGAAATATGAAGTACTATATGAAGTACTATAAGAAGTACTATTAGGAGTAGTATATGAAGTAGTATATGAAGCATTATATGAAGCACTATATGAAGTACTAGAAGAAGTACTATAAGGAGTACTATAAGGAGTACTATATGAAGTACTATAACAATAACTGATTGTACCCTTCATGCCCAGTTGGTGTTTGTCTTTGGATCTTTCAGACGAACCTACGTGGACTCTGAGCCCTTTGGGATTTCATCCGAATGAATCAAATTTAAGAAGGCAAAATTACAAACACACAATATTTGTGCTTGTGTGCAGACACCACATGTGGGTTTTATTTTAAGAGGTGAACAGGTTTTTATTCATGAGTCTCAGAGACTTTCCTCTTTTTCTGGCAAACAGCAGCTCAAGAAAACTCTGCAGGACCTCAAATTAAAGAGAAGACTGTTACACTTCCTGTTTCTGTTCTGCTTTTTCAAATCATTTTCCTCTCTGGCTCTGTTCTGTGCACTGAATTCATATCAGTAATATTAATATCAGTAATCTCAGTATTAGTATCAGTACTATCAATATCATCAGTAGTATTTACCCATCTTTGAGGAAGACCGACAGAACTTCTCGCAGGTCGAGGACATCACACGCTGCTGAGTTGTTTTCTAATGAGAAGAGAAAACGATCTTCCTCCAGTTTCCCGTGAAGCTCCTCCTCTTCCTCACCTGCACAAACATTTTATTCCTTTTGATGATAATTTAATGAGCACAGTGGAAAGTGTTGAAGTGGTTGACAGAGAGACATCATGTTCAGTCTACGGTGGCCTTTGGACCAAAACAACATTTCTTCTGCTGTACAAACCTGCAGTAGGTTTGAACTGAAAAAAACTCAAAAACAAACATTTCATTAAAAAAATCATGACATATATTCATACATAAATTCTATTTTAGAAATCAGGTGCAGAAAAATAAAAGTTTGAATATTTTTCAAATGTCAGCAGATTTACTTTTTGCTGTTTTGATACATTTTGATCAATATCTGAAATCTCAAATTTATCCAGGTGAGTCTTCCTACCTGAGGGGGAGGAGTCAGGTCTCCTATTGGCTGACTGTGGCAGGTAAGTTGGGACCTCTGAGTATAAAAACAAAAGAACAGTCTGAATAAAGGATCAGGGGAGTTCATTAACGCCCATCAGTGATGTCATCAAGTACCAGAGTACATTGTGACATCACTGCAACAAGGTGAGAGAACAAACCAAGACTCAGGTGTGTTACCTGTGTGGGTGTTACCTGTGTACTCGTTGAGACGGAGCAGCTCAGTCTGCAGAGCCTGACCTGCTCTCTCTGCCAGCACAATGGGGGAGGGGCTCTGAGGGTCTGACTGACACACCTGTACACAGGTAACACACAGCAGCAGTGAGACAGTACAGGATCATCAAAGACCGACACCTGTTGCCGTCTGGACCAGAGCCAGCAGGATCAGTTTCATCCAGAGCCCTCCTGTAAGAGCCGGCTCTGGTTTCATCCATCAGGACTGACAACTGTTAAACTGCCTTTATGCACCATTAAGGCAGAATTATCATCCATACTTTCTGTAATCTATTTTATATTATCTACCTAGTTACACATCTTTATTTAGTTTTAGCATTTATATTTCAGGGCTAAGCTTTATTATACTATTATAGTTTATCATTTTTCTTTAGTTTGATGTGTATTTTTGCTTCTTTCTCATTTATTTCTAAATACTGTTCTAAGGAGCCTTTCACAGCCGCTGATCCACGTGACTGCTCTGCACATGACAGTAACATCTTCATCCTTCAATACGAGGATGTCACACTGAACCTTGGTGTTTACAAAAGGCATCATATCACCGATACAGTTAATTATTTACTTCATACATCTGTGTGTGTGTGTGTGTGATTAATGATTATTGATCTACGTGAGAGTCATAAATGATAAATTAAACACAGACCTTTGCTCCTGAGCAGATCAGAGACATTGTTTCTTCTATGTCGTCTCCACAAACCACCTGACGCAGCCTCTGAAACACACACAGTCATCATGATCATCACACACCTGTTTGATGTTATTATTGTCTCCAGACAAACTGTGTGCTGTTACATGGAGGTAAATAAAAAGAGTTTGTCATGTTCTTTACTGAAAGATTTTGTGTATAGTTACTCATGTTTTTAACTAAATAATATGACTGTGATGAAACACATCAGTTCTGTGTTCACATTGAGATTTCTTTCTTAAACAGATAAAAATCCTCCTTTACATGTTGAAAACAGTTCAACATTTCCCGATTAAAATCAGCCTTGGCAGGGTTCGGTCGGTTACTTTCACCAACAAGCTGACTGAGACTCACCGTCGTAATGACAGAGCAGTTACCATGGTAAAGTGTCAATGAGTGTAACTGAGTCAGACCTGATCCATCAGGGAGAGAGAGGAGGTCAGAGCGTGGACTCGTCTGTAGCGCCCCCTGCTATATTTATCCTGGATGAACTTTGACCTTTCCTCATCAGACGCCTCCGGACGCAGCTGCTCTGCCGCCGGTACTGCTGGAGCCCACACCTGATTGGCCAGCCGGTTACCGTAGGTAATGAACAGCTGGGAGAGGAAAGGATGAAAGGTCAGGGATGAACCTCGCCTGTATGAGTGGTTCAGTCTCCCCTCACCTGTATGAGTGGTTCAGTCCAGATCTTGTTGTCCATCTTCAGACTGCGTATCTTCGACAGGCTGCTCCCCAGAGCTCGATGCTGACCTGAGAACAGACACTGTTGTTAGCAGCATTAGCATTCCACACATTATATCTGAGTTTACGTTATCTGAAGTCTGATTACACTCATATTTATATTGTGTATTTTCACTGCACAGTATTTTACTCGTACCTGCACAGGCTTGACAGATGACCAGGAGCAGGTTGACCGAGGCCCACTCAGGATTGGCTGAGCCACAGTCACCACACACTTTGTTGTCAGGGTTTTCCCAGAGACGCAGTGCCACCTGGCTACAAGACAGAGCACTGCGAATAGATGAGGACAGACTGTCCAACCAGACGGACAGGTCCTTCGATGAATCAACAGACAAGCTGCAAGGGGCGGGACCAGAGAGAGGCCGGGAGGCGGGGCCAAGGAGAGTAAAAGAGGAACAGGAAAAAGAAAGAATGTCAGGTCTTCATACGTCTTTACTATAGGACAATAACATCCAGACAGACAGACAGACAGACAGAAGGACGGTCAGACAGGTGGTCGGACAGACAGACAGGTAGTCAGACAGACAGGTGCATACTTGAAGCTCTTGTATGGGGTGATGAGGGTAAACGAGTGTTTTCCTGTAGATTTGACTGTGGCCACGTTCAGGGGCACAGAGAAGGAGGCGATGCCCAGCTGGAAGCCCTCCTTGTTGGAGTAAATCCAGAGGTCGTGACCCCACACGGCAGCATAGGCTCGGCTCCGTGTCTCCTTGATGGTGATTTGTCCATGGAGTTTTGGGGGGGCAGGGCTTGGCTGTCCTCTAGACGCCAGCAGGGATGTGACCCAACCACTATGAACCTCTGAGAGATGAAAACATCAAGAAGAAGAAGTGTAGTATCTGATGTTTTATATGTTGGATGACTGTCATCTGACTGGTTTTGTTACGCTTAGTTAGGGGCCCCAGGATTGGCGCCTCTCTGTCTGAGGACCCATGACTTTTCTTAATGTAAATCACAAGTTCTGCTGAATCTTTCACGAAAACAGCTAACCTATATAAGCAGATAGAGTTGGTATGCAGAGGAGATTCATATTGGCTTCAATCCCTCTCACAGGCGATCATGATGCTTGTTTTGATGCTGTACTTCTTTGTAATAAACCTCTTATATACAAGTAAGACAGTGTCAGCGGAGTCTTCTTCATTGCCTTCACATCATCGCTATTTAATAAAACAACAGAAGAATCAGCAGTTGGAGACAAAGATCCAACCAACTAAGAAACAAGACCATGTTTCACTGATGCCAGCAAGAACAAGAATTTGGCGTCATGAACTCAGGACGTGTTGTGGCCTGCAGCGCTGCTGACTGCGCCAACGCACAAACTCCCGCACCGAGCTGCGGCAGATGAGCTTTTCTCACATTAGTGGGCGCTGGTTTGTTCGTTGAGGCTGTTGGGTGTGCTGTTTGGACACGCCGAAAAGAAGCATGTGTGTGTGTGCCATGAAGTGTTGATGTTTGAAGTGATGTTCCGTTCTAAATTACTTTTTTTGCGTTATTGATAATGCAAAAGGGGGGAGTATAATAGAGAAGATAGAGAAAATAAGAAGTTAAAGTAAAAAGTGTAGAATAGCCTAATTAGTAACAATAAGGTGAGCTAAATAACACCATGCAAGATTAATGAAGACTGGGCCCTTATTTTCATAATGGTAAGACATGTGTATATTAGTCACTGCGTGAAAGTTGGCTTTGAGAAATAGTCAGGAATTGGCTAAAAAAAAAAAAAAAAAAAAAAAAGGTAGAAGGTAGAAGGTAGAAGGTAAAAGGAAAAAGTAAAGAGACAATAGAGAAATAAAGAGAAAATAAGAGTTTAACAATAAAGAAATAAAGAAAAGGAATAAAGGAAAGAGAGAATAAAAGTAAAAGAGAAGGATGCCGCAGATTTGGACAAAAGCCCTCTGGGAGGTGGTTTTACATGGGCCTAAAAACCTGGAAAATCACCAGGTGAATTTCAGGTCAGTTCTAGGAACTTGGAGGCATAGAATGAAAAATTCAATTGTATGTTCTCACTCAAACACTAGTTGACAAACAGCGTCTGAAGCAGCCTCTCATAGAATATCTACACCTCATAAGGTCGCATAAATTTAGAAGCAAAAAGAGAAAAAAAGAGCGGCAGAAAAAGCACGCTATAGGGAAAGTATGAATGAGTTGATTTTGAGAATTTAGGATTGAATGTTGTTTGTGTTTTTGGGGTGATGTTGAAGTCACTGTTTGTTTTTGTTTTGAGAGTTTGTTTTGTGTCTTTGTTTGTTGGATGACCAGCCCCTCTTTCTCTCTGTGTGTGTGTGTGTGTGAAAGGCTGTGGAATGGGTTGGTTTATGTGGTTCATGTTAATGTGATAGATTTCATATTGAACAAGCATATATAGGTTGTAAGTGAGAACAGGGGATTTGGTAATTCACAAGGAAAGGTAGTTTGTAAGTGTTAAAACATATGAGCCTCAAAACCCAGATGTAATTAAAACTATACAGGTGCTTGTGTCTATGTACAAGGCAGATCAAAAGAAAGGTAAAAAAGGAAAAAAAGTGAAAAACGTAAAGAAAAGAGACAAACAGAGCTTGGCATCCTCCAACTGTTTGAAAATGAGGGACAGAAGTTGATAAAAGCTGCAAAAGATAAGAATGGTAGATAGAAAAATTAATGGTAGAGATTAATACACCTTTCTCACATATGGACCCAGTAAAGAGACCCCCACCTTATGAGAAGGAGGTGAAGTTCAGGGAAATGTATCCCCAGCTCCCATTTATCAGTCAGGAGGGTAATTATCACATCAATGATGTGATGAATAATAGAAGTGGGACAAGCGGAAACAACTATAAAGATGTATGCAAGCTCTAAGACTAAGAAGAAAATGGCACATCTGGAAACTAAGGGTGAACTGAGGATCAGGAGGATGGAATTTGGAAGTGATCTGGAGGGGGCCATGGGCGGATATGATCCTGCGGTCAGATAGATACTGGCTAAAGCAGAAAAGAGAGGAGGCAAAACATGGAGGAAAAAGGACCCAGGTGATGATAGCTCTAAAGAGAGATAATGGAGACAGCAGTGGAGACTCGGAGAGCGAGGGTTCTTTGCCTTTGAAATGACTTTCTCCGACATTGTCTAGTACCAGAGTGGAAGAAGAGGACAGACGGAGGGCTTTAAGAGAGGTTGAAAGAAGTATAGACCAATGCCTTTTGTACCTGGATGAATATATTAAACCAGAAAGCCTAAAAGCACTGGAGAATCAATTAGAGGAGCTGCTGATACAGAAGAAAAAGTTGCAGAAAAAAGACTTCTGAACATTGGCTAAGAAATATACATTGCGCTCAAGAAAAGGGAAGATACCTGAGAAGATGTGTCCAGTGGTCATCCGAGGACAGAATTTGGAGTACAAGCCTTGGCAGAGTACAGGTATGTCAGATTGAACCACAAATTGAAGGACTTTTGAAAGCAGATGTTTTGTAGATAACACAGAATCCTCAGAGTAAGACGCCTTTGTTGCCTCTGAAGAAGCCAGATGGTTCTTATCGCCTGGTACATGATTTGAGAGTGGAGAATGAAGTGGTAGCTGATTTTCCAACAGAAGTGCCAGATCCTCACTTTGTTAGCTCAAATCCCTCCAGATGCGACACATTTCAGTGTTACACTTATGTGGTGCATTTTTCAGTGTTCCACTCAGCATAAAGAGTCAGGGTTTATTTGGGTTCACATACAATGGACAGTTCTACGAGTATAAGAGATTGCCACAAGGGTTTAAGCATAGTCCCCACATTTTCAATAAAGTATTGAAGGAGGATTTTGCAAGGATAGATCAGATACTAAAAAGTACTGTAGTCCAATATGTGGATGGCATCATCATTTGTTCACCAGATGAGGAAACATGTCATAAGGATTCAATTAAATTGCAACAGATACTTGCAGAAAAGGGGCACAAAGCCTCTCAGAAGAAGCTGCAGTTTTGTCAGGAGAAGGTAGTTTATTTGGGTCAGACAATAATGAAGGGACATAGAAGCATTTCTGATTCACAAGGGTCCAAAGCCCAGAACAGCCAAAGAAATGATGACCTTTCTTGGTATTGCTGGTTATTCTTTAGCATGTCATCATAGTCTTAGAAATCTCTTGAACTATGGCAAATACACATTGACTATGCCCAGGCTTAGGGACTATCATAGGCTTTTAAAGCAAGAAGATGTCACCCTAGCGAGGTGTGTCACGGTAAATCCAGCTGAGAATTTGCCAACTCCAGAAGATGGTGAACCACATGACTGTTCAAGAAGCAGAGAAATACTCGAGACTTAGATCAGATTTGCAAGCCCTCCCATTGCGTGAGGCGGATCTGGAGTATTGGACTGATGGGTCCTGTTATCGTGTAGGAGATAAATTGAGTGCCGGTTATGCAGTAGTAAAAGCTCAAGGATTTGTTGTTGAGAAGGCTGAAGTTGTACCACAGCCTGCATCTGCACAACTTGCTGAACTTGTGGGGATAACCCAAGCGTGTCTGTTGGCGGAAGGTAAGCGAGTGACAATATATACAGACTCTGCGTATGCACATAATGTGTGTCATTTGTTTGGAGTGGTGTGGAAAAACAGAGGATTTAAGAAAACGGATGGTTCTCCAATACAGCATCATGCTCAAATAATGAAACTGTTGCATGCTATGATGAAGCCTAAAGAAATAGTGATAGCTAAATGTGCAGCACATAAAATGGATGTGTCAAAAGTCACATGAGGAAATAAAGCAGCTGATGAAGCTGCAAAAGCAGTCAGAGGAGCAGATAAATTGGGCAAAGTTCTTCTGGTCACTCATGCAGTGAATTTGGAAGACAAAATTACGTTTAGGGATGTGATTTCAATGCAGGAAGCTGCTCCTGCAATAGATAAACAGTTGTGGCTAGATCGAGGGGCCACTCGAGATTCTACTGGTCTTTGGAGAAATCATGAGGGGCTGATAATATCACCTTCAGATCTGTTAGGACTGATGATTCAGGAAGCACATGGGTTAGCTCATATTGCAAGTGGGAAAGTTAGGAGAAAGATCACAAAAGAGTATGACTTTTGGGCACCATACTTGCTTGAACAGATTGATTATGTCATAGGCAGGTGTACGATCTGTCTGAAAAATAATGTTTGGAGGGGCGTGATGGTTCCTCCTGGTTACATTCCAACTCCGAGGGGTCCTATGCGTGAGCTAGTTGTGGATTTTGTGGACATGATAAAACCAGTTGAAGGTAAGAGATATATGCTAGTCGTGGTTGATAGATTTTCACAATGGCCTGAGGCTTGTCCAACCAAGCGGAAGGATGCTCAGTTGGTTGCCAAGTTTTTGTGTAGAGAGGTTATAAGCAAGTTTTTGTGTAGAGAAGTTATAAGCAGGTGGGGACTCCCAGATTGGATATCCTCAGACAATGGGAAAGAGTTTGTGGATAAAATGGTGAAATTGATTTTGCAAAATCTGGGAATTAAACAGTGTCTTGGGGCAGTTTATCATCCACAAAGCCAATGGATTTGTGAAAAAATAAATGGTGTTCTGAAAAATCGCATTGTTAAAATCTGCCAACACATGGGTCTAAATTGGATAGCGGCACTTCTGCTGGTGCTAATGGTGTGTCGCTCGAGTGAGCTGTGTGATCTGTATATGACTGATACTGATGGTGATAAGGAAAAGGTGATGGAAGTTGGATTGGTGGAGACATATACATTTTAAATATGTAATCTTCTTATAGTCCTTACTAACAAACAAAGGTGAATTTCACATTTACTTATAAGGTGTTAATCTGATTGATGTTTCAATTTGTATTTGTTGTTTGTTGCAAAGATGCTGGTTAGTGTTTTCTTTTCTTTCCTCCTAGGACAATAAGAAATGGATTGGAAGACCCCGAACAAGGACACTGTGATGAAATGTCCAGTCTAAACCATCCTCGACATTAAATTGAGAGCCACCGCTGCTGAGGAACTGCAGTGTGATACATTGCATGAGTAATACTTAAATTTTTCTTTAATTGTTTGGAGAATGATGTTTTCTGTTATGGGGTAAATATACTGGGACCTCAGATGTTTTCTTTTTTTTTTCGGTGTTTAGGGATATTGGTGTTAGGTAGGGAAAGGTCCATTGGATGGTGCGATGGGTCGACCAACCTGAATTTGGACATTGTTTTGATTTATTTTCTGAGGTTTTCATGTGTATTTGCTTAAGTTATATCTCTACACACATTTTGAAAATTCCTCCTTTTTTAATTGGTCTGGAGTACTATATGTGGTCGCCTAAGGCAGAGGGGCCGTGAGAGAGGGGCCGTCTAGATTGTTTGATGGACATATTAAGAAATATAGTTGCCTGATGGGTTTTTCACTCTCACACTCCATAAAGTAGGAGGAACTGTTATTATGTCACAATTGCAAATATGTATGTGTTACTCTTGTTTTTTTGAGACTCTGCGAGACTCTGACGTTTCATATGTTGGATGACTGTCATCTGACTGGGTTTGTTATGCTTAGTTAGGGAAGGGGCCCCAGGATTGGCGCCTCTCTGAGGACCCATGACTTTTCTTAATGTAAATCACAAGTTCTGCTGAATCTTTACGAAAACAGCTAACCTATATAAGCAGACAGAGTTGGTATGCAGAGGAGATTCATATTGGCTTCAATCCCTCTCACAGGCGATCATGATGCTTGTTTTGATACTGTACTTCTTTGTAATAAACCTTTCTTATATACAAGTAAGACCAGTGTCAGCAGAGTCTTCTTCATCACCTTCACATCATCGCTATTTAATAAACAACAGAAGAATCAGCAGTTGGAGACAAAGATCCAACCTGGAAACTTCTCATTACATCTCATTCAAAACTCCAGTATTTTCACTGGAACTAAGAAACAAGACCATGTTTCACTGATGCCAGCATCCCTGAACTACCTGCTGATGACTGACCGCTTCCTTACAGCTAACGTCTGTACAGTCGGCCCAGAGGTCCAACACAGATATCTGTCAACACAGGATGTGACTTCTGGGCATTTAACGACGCCTACATATGGAGACTACATAATGTTTGTCTTGTGTCTTTGGTGGTGGTGAAACTTCAGTCTTGTTTTGTTTTGCATAATTAAAGGTTATAAAACAGTGTGCCTCAGTCCTGTTTGTCCCCTGGAAGGTCAAACAGTGGTCAAACTCGAGACGAAAGACTCAAGGTGAAAGACTTGTGTCACTTTCTGTCTGAACACTCCTCTAGACTCCAGGAGAGTCCATTAGAGTCTGAAGACTCTAAGTCTAGACTGAAGTGTAGAAAACAGCAGTGGTATTCTTACCGTCACTGTGAGCCATGAAGTCATAATGTTTCTTCCTGAAGTAAACAGAGAATCTGCCTTTGTCCTGTTTCTTCACGTTGGTGATACTAGAGACATGAAACAGCACCTCGCTGAACTGATCCTGGTCAACAAAACAAACACACCCATCAGTGCACTGATAGACAGACACATAAACATACATGAAGACAGACAGGTAGATGCTGACTTACTGTACGTTTTTTCCACAGAGACATCAGCTGTCCGTCCAACGTCGCCCATAAAACGCTGTGTCTGTTCGAGACAGATGCAAAAAAAAGATGTTTATCTTTCCCCGTAATCCATCCATCCATCTAAATAAATAAAACATCTTCTGCTCTGATCAGAAGCTGCTGTCTCAGGGATGTTGTTGTTGTTTATTTACATCCATGTGGCTCTCATCACTCACTAACAGGATCCCACTGACCTTTGTTATTCATGACTGAGTCAACAGCTGCTTCTCTGAGAATAATACTGATGATAATGATAATGATTTTACCTGAAGCCCTTCCAGACATCCAACCAGCTGGATCGAACCACGGCGCTTTGAGGAGTTGAACTCCCCCTGCCCCCTTTCTTCCTGGACACTCGAATAGTGGCAGCTCTATGGGACAATCGCACGTTAACCAACTGACAGTCTTCTTCTGTGCAGAGAATCATATTCTGGGAGATTTAACATAAAAGCATCAAACTATCAGCGCTTTGAAACATCACTCAAATTTTCTATTTTATTTTGATAAAAAAGAAACTGGGACCATAGTAACTGTAAATGAGAAACTATAATATCTGTGCTGAACAAAAATGGCATCCTCTTTAGTCTTCTCTGACCTCCTGTTAGTTCATAAAACACAATAAGAGAAAAAAGAAATTTAGGTGAACATTTCATAAGAACAGACAGGAGAAAGATACTGTGGTTGTTTGTGCACATATACCTCGGGATTTTCTGTTTTAACAGCTTTCCTGATTGGCTGGGAGGACGGGGAGGGGGCGGGGGTGGGCGAGTGGGGACCAGGCGACTTGAAGGAATCGACGGGAGGCTGAAAATCACAAACATTAATGATGTATTGGCAGCAATGTTAGCAGTACTAGTGTGAGTAGTACTCATAGTTATGGTAGCACTGTATACATACTTATTTGTACTTGAAGACGGACCAGGATTTCCTTCCACTGGTGCATCAGCACCACAGGGGCCAGGGCTAACTCCTGGATCTTCCTCCTCATTGGATGAGTCTGAATCGGCTTCCTCATGGCTCGCCCAACAAGCTAACACGGTGATGTACGGGTTGTCTTCTCTGATAGCATGAGGAGATATTCTGAAAACTGGAACTAGAACAAACGAAGAGGAATCAGACTGGCCAGAGGACGAGACCAGGACCAGGCAGACTGAAACATCATTACCTTCCTCTGCTGGCTCTGCAGCGCCCTCTAGTGGAGGCAACGTGACTCCTGCATCCTTCTGTAATGTTGACATCACAAGATGTGATAACGCCCCAACATCTGCACACAGGAAACATCAGCCAGTCAGGACGGAAAGTAAGAATCAACTGATCAGCTAAAATAGAATGCTAATCTCCAATCAGATTGATTGATGGATTGAACTGCAGGATGATGGATTGATTGTTTGACTAATTGATTACTGATTGATTTCTGTACCTGTGTGAGAGTCTCCAGCAGCTCCAGTGGGCTGTGGGGGGGGCGGAGCTGATGGGATGGCAGGGTTAGCCACATTGCTAACACTGGCCGCTAAACTGGGTATGTTAGCTAAAGAGCTAATGAGGCCATCTAAGCTAGCAGCATCTGATGTAGCTGCAGGTATAGGTGTGGTGGAGGAGGCAGAGTCAGCAACAGGGTTAACCACAGTGCTAGCTACTCCTGCTAAGCTAGGTATGTGTGTGGCGATGCTTTTAGCCATGCTGTCTATGGAGGGGAGGGGTGAGGGGGCAGATGCTGGGGGGACGGAGCCACTGATGGAGGAAGCGAGTCCAGCCAATGATGGGATGTTGGTGGTGATAATGTCAGTGACTCCGGCCAGAGTCGGGAAGACAACACCATGGCCTGACCTGCCGACAGGAGGAAGAGGAGGAGCATCTTCATCTGGGGAGGACACAGTGACATCATCACCAGCTGTCAGCTGATAGGCTGAGACACCTAATCTAGATGTCAATCAAACCAACTACAAATGGAGTAAGTGCAGTCTTTTTACACAATAAGAGTCCTGTTATGATCCCTGAGAGGGGATTTTCACAATAAACATTACACTGTAGTCTGGTGTTATCTTATATTTATCAACAAATCTCATGCTCAGACTCAAACCATTAGTCTTCTGTCTGTCTCTAAATGCTGTCTGACTTCCTGTTTGTGGCTCTCAGCTCATTGGTTTCAACTAAAGATGTACATCTTTAAAA
Organism: Scortum barcoo; assembly: GCA_023238725.1. Lineage (NCBI taxonomy): Eukaryota > Metazoa > Chordata > Actinopteri > Centrarchiformes > Terapontidae > Scortum > Scortum barcoo. The sequence goes on from CM041534.1 coordinate 25,842,288, forward strand.
AACAAATATTTAGTTTCATGTTTAAAAAGTCAAAGTTTAAAAAGTAATTTCACAGAGCTGCTCGCTGTAGTTTAATCAAACAAACTGGAGGAAACAGTGCATAGGTTGGGGACTATTTTCAGCAGCGGATGAATCCACATTTGGTGCTTTGGTAAGTGTTTATGGCAGCAGGACAGTGTGTGTGTGTGTGTGTGTGTGTGTGTGTGAAAGAGAGAGAGAGAGAGAGAGAGAGAAACCATTTCAATATTCCAAAAAACATAGAAAAAAAAATTTAACAGTTTTTCCACCTGTGATCAATAAATGTTTGATTGAAGTTGTTGTATTTGTTTTCTACTCACTCATCAATAACCATTACTGATAATTTTACCATCTCAATTTCATTTCATTAATCTGTATAGTCTGAGGCCATTTAAATCTTCAGTGACTAAGACGTGTACTGTCACTGTGAATCTAAAAGCATCACTAGAGCTTGTTTATCTAAACAGATCCAGCAGACAGCGGGTGACTGAAACATTTACCTTCACGTGTCAAAGCAGCAGCATGTGATCGTCACATTCACTCGAGAGTAGATCAGCAGACAAACTGGTTTGAGATAATCGCCAATCTGCTGTTTTAACAAACATCCACAAAGGTTTAATGTGCTGGAAGAAACTGGTTCGACTGCTCAGACTGAAAACAGGCTGCAACACGTCAGCAGACTAAAAATAAACAGAAGCTGTTTGAGTCCATCAGGTTTCATCGACCTCTGAGACACCGTCAGTCCTCCAACATGATTTATAATCAGAGTGAGAAGCTTTGTATGCACACAGACACAATATCCAGCTCAGCTACTGTCAGTGTTTATTCAACAGCGCCCTGCAGTGCTGAAACTCAAATCTGATTTCAGCTGCTCTTTAAACAACACTTTAACCGCTTTCACCTGAACTGGTACTCCCACACAACATTTGTCATGAAGACATTTAAACCTGTTTCCCAGCACAGCTGAAGCAGAGGTGAACGGATCACCTGAAGGCTCTCTGAGTATGTCAGGAAAGCTTTAAAGCCAGTGAACAGAATCAGGTGGTTTCAGTCTAGCCAACGATGATACGCTTCATAACCAGATTTAGCCTGTTCAGTCTGTCACACTTTAAGAAGTGCAGCCATCCTCATGAAGGGTTTGATCAGCTTCAGACCAGCAGGATCCTGAATCATCCTGACTAAAACAGTTTTTAATTGATCAGTATTCAAAGTTACTCCTGCAGTTTAAATTACTTTACGTATTTAGTTACATGTATTAATCATTATTTAATCTTTTGTTCCTTGTGTGTGAACAGACTTGTTGTTTTGTTGTTTGTTATGGGAGGACTGATTCCTGGGAAAAAGACTTGAAAAAGAGTTGTTTTTTACAGGAAAATCCAACAGATGGGACAGTTTGTCACACCTGAGATCCTTTTCTCACCTCAGCTCACCTGCTGAGTGTAAAACAGGGCTAATGTTAGCTGTGATGCTACTTCATATTCATACAGATACAGCGTAGATACAGGCGGATGATAAAGGAAGGACAACCTTTGACCCCTGCAGTGGGGGGTCTGGGGCTCTGTTCTGTTGTGGGGGGGCATTTATCTCCATGGTTTGGGTCCACCTGTCTTCTTAGAAGGAGGGGTCATAGGTGACAAACATTCCTGATCAAGAACACGTCTAGTGATGACATCAGCTATGACAGGTGGGATAATCGTGCTGATGTCACTGTGACGCCTTCACATCTCTCGTCCAATCAGACCATGTAATCACAGTCAGCTGACTGTCAGAGTGAGCGCTGTGTGTGTGTGTGTGTGTACCTGTGTTCAGGTGAACTCCATTGGAGAAAGCAGGCTGCACATTTTCACTACTAAGTTCTCTGAAAAACAAAGTTTGATGAAATATTGCAGTTTGTTTTCGTGTTTAAATCCAATAATCAATACTTACTGTGATCTTTGGATTAAAAGGTTTGTTACTTTTTTACAGGTGAACTCACCTGTCCAAAGAGGGGGTGGAGCTCCCACTGTTCCTCGTGTACCGAGCTCGAGGCTTCGGGACAGGAGGTGGAGGAGTCATCTGGAGGAGGAGAGAGACGATCACTGATCAGTATCTATCAGGAAACATCTTTACTCTGTAAAGTTATTTTATTTCTTCAGAAGTCTGCACACAGCCGATAATGAAGAGTTTTACTGATCAATATTTAATCACAGTTATTAAGAACGTGATCTTTGTATGAGCCTGTTTTTAAATTAACATTTGATCAGAAAAGTCTTCATGTTACAGAGACACTGAAAGAAAACCTGGAACTCAAAATGTCAAAAGTACAAAAGTATCAACATTAAAACACACTGAGTACTGGTGATGCACAATAAACCAGTTTAACTCAGGCTCAGATACTCTGCTCTGATTGGTTGTTTGGAAGCAGCAGGTGGAGTCAGGAGTCTGACTGTTAAGAGATTATCTGTCTCACTGTCAGGACAGACAGACAGTTTGTGTGAATATGAATAAAGTATTTTAAATAAGTTACCATCTCCTACTTTAAAGTTTTTCATCTCTTTAAAGTTGTTGCAGTTCATTTAAATGAGACATGCTTTAATCTGTTAGAATATTTATGATATAATAATTAATCAGTACTTTGATAGTGTGTGTGTGTGTGTGTGTGTGTGTGTGTGTGTGTGTGTGTGTGTGTGTGTGTGAAAACTAACCTCAGCTTTAGTAAATGCAGGAAAAAAGTTCAGTATCTCCTCTGAGATGTCGACTAGTAGATGTAAATTCAAAAAGTACTCAAGTAAAGTACAAGTACTCTAAAAGTACTTAGATATGGTAATGGAATCAATTCACCAAGTTTCTGATTTAAACAAACACCAACAGGTCGTCTATTGTGAAGTCCTCAATGCTGAGATACACCTGAGATACCTGTCTGTCTGCTCACCTGTCTGTCTACCCACCTGTTTGTTGTCCTGTCTGTCTACTCCCCTGAATGTCTGTCCACCTGTGTGTCTGTTCACCTGTCTGTCCACCTACCTTTCTGTCCACCTGTCTGCTCACCTGTGTGTCCAGTAGATCTCTGTTAGGTTCTCTTGTTCTCAGGTAACTTCCTGCTTCAGATCCACCTGTGTGCGAAGTGAACCGTCACACGTTTCCTTTCCAGGTGTGTGTGTGAGGACCTGTTGGATGTAAAGCTCTGCATTAAAGGTTGAAGCTGCACCTGCTCCGGTATGACACCTTCACAGGAACCAATCAGCTGTCAGAACACTGATCAGGTGTTTCAACTGTGAAGTGAGAGAGAGACGTCACCTGTTTAACCTGCTGCAGGAATGTAGTGAGTGTATGTGTGTGTGTGTGTGTGTGTGTGTGTGTGTGTGTGTGTGTACAGTGAGTGTCACAGTGTGTGTGTGTGTGTGAACTTTGCAGTTTCTTTTTCACTCACTTACAACTTTTTTTTTCTTGTGAGATTATTTTTCTTCTTTGGGTGACTAAAGCTGCAGTGACATAATTTGTCCTGCATCATTCAACCTGTCCGAGTCAACTTTATTTAAACTGTCAAACATCACAATGCGACTCCTTCCATCAACACAGGCGTTTTCAAGAGGAAAGAAACCTGCTGCTTCAAAACATAAACTAGTTCTACAAGTACTGTTAGTACTCTTACTACTGCTGGTACTATAAACACACTGTTAGTACTCTTACTACTGCTGGTACTATAAGTACTGTTAGTACTCTTACTACTGCTGGTACTATAAACACACTGTTAGTACTCTTACTACTGCTGGTACTATAAGTACTGTTAGTACTCTTACTACTGCTGGTACTATAAACACTGTTAGTACTCTTACTACTGCTGGTACTATAAGTACTGTTAGTACTATTACTACTGCTAGTACTATAAGTGTTGTTAGTACTACTGCTGTTATCAGCATTGCTGCTGTTGCTTATAATACTTGTAGTATTAGTGCAGTCAGTACTGTTAGTACTTGTAGTTCAGTAGTTTGAATCAGTGAATCTGCAGTTCCACTTACAGCCACCAGATGTTGCTGTAAGAACAGATGTTTCTCTCTGTTGTAGTAACTCTTCTCATACTTCTGTAGCATGCTCATCTGACAGCTTCAGTTACCTCCTCTGATTAAACAACAACACAAAATAAAGTATTTTATATTTAAATCAGTCCCACCGTGACCTGCAGCTAACATGTTAATACATCAGTTACACGAATACACCAGTAATATTAATACATCAGTTATATTAATACATCAGTTTTATTAATACATCAGTAATATTAAGATGTCAGTAACACTAATACATCTAAGAAGTTAAAACAGTGACTAAACTACATCAATAAGGTTCAGATTTCCCATCAATAAAAATATTTGATAATGAGGCTTTTGAACATTTAATTATTTTACTAAAACATGTTTCTCAATAACATCAACATTTACTGCAGCACTGATCACTGATCAATATTTATCTATTATCTGCATCAGAAACATGACATCACTTCCCCTCTCAAGGTTGAGACACGGAGTTGATCAGAAACATGATGTGAATCTTTAAAGAGCTGAACAGCAGCTGGCAGCAGATCACGAATGAAGATTTATATCAGACTAATTCAAATTTATAATCCAGCTGCAAATTATGATTGTTGGCATTGATTAATCAATTTTCTTTCTTATCAATTCATCACTTAGTTCATAGAAATAAAATGTTATATAACATTATCATCACATAAGCAGGAAACACTAATAATTACTCAGTTTTCAACGTTTTCAGGACCAGCACAAGTTTTGTGTTTCTTCTTTTCCCACTGGCCAGGACTCATGTTTCAGGACTCAGGTCAGGCTTCAGAACTTTGGTCAGGATTCAGGATTCAGGATTCTGGTCAGGTTTCAGGACTCTGGTCCAGTTTCAGGACTCTGGTCAGGCCTCAGGTTTCAGGACTCTGGTCCAGTTTCAGGACTCTGGTCAGGCCTCAGGTTTCAGGACTCTGTTCCTGTTCCAGGACCCGTCTGACGTCGGTGATCCTCAGTCTGAACTTCAGTAGCTCTTTAGGATCTTCTGGATGGATGTTCAACTGAGCTGGTGATGTTTTGACCCGCTCAGCTCTGGTTTATCCAGGTTTTTGTCTCATTTAAGGTCCTGCTTGTTGCTGTTTGGTCACTGATCTGCTGCAATCAATCTACTGCCTGATAGTCAATAAATATCCAGAGATGACCATTAAAATATATTAAACTTATATTTTTTTATATTTTTTAATGCATTATTTTTAAGTTATTATTTTTATTTTAAGTGAAAATATTCTGTCCATCAACGAGTTTATAGTGAATCTGTTTTATAACTATTTCTCCCTTCACTTTTGAGTTTGTCTCGTTTTTGTATTTGTTATTGTTATTTCACAGTTTTGACACACACACACACACACACACAACTGTAAAAAACGAGTGGAAACTCACAAAAAGACCTTCTCTCTCTCTCTCTCTCTGTGTGTGTGTGTGTGTGTGTGTGTGTGTGTATGTGTGTGTGTGTGTGTGTGTGTGTCTTGGACTCACTTCCTGTCAAAGAGAAGGGAGGGAGGGATGGAACGACAGAGAGACATATTGAAAACAGACGTCCTCTCTCTCTCCCACTGTGAGTCTATGTCTCTCTATCTCTGCCTCTCTCTCTCTCTCTCTATCTCTCTCTCTCTCGCTTGCTCTCCCACTGTGAGTCAGTCTGTTGGTTTCCATTCGTTGTCCGTCTGGAATGAACTCAGACTGAAGAGAAGAAGAGGAGGAGGGGGAGAGGAGAGAGAAATGCAGTGAGGACGCAGAAGAAGAATTAAAGAAGAAGACAAAGAGGAGAGAGGAAGAGGAGTGAAGGAGAGAGAAGAAGAAGCTCGTCAGAAGGTTTGGACAAACTTAACTAAACGTCTCTCTCTTATTATTCAGTCTCTCACTTGGTCTCCGTGGCGACCAGTGTCCTCTGATTCTGCTGAGTCGACTTGTTTTGGAGACTTTGTGTCCTCCATCAAATACTGCAGTAAAACTCAGCATACCACAGAGTACAAATACTCTGTTTGTCTGTTCAGTTAAATGTTCTGAATTACTGCAGAGGATTGTTGACATGTGGAGCTGGTTGAACGTCTTTACTGTGCTGACGCATCACATTTCATATATTTTTATATATAAACTGATCACAGCTGCTGTGTTGTCGTCTTCATATGATGAACTTTCACAGACAAGACACATGTTAAAAGATGTTAAAGATTTCATCTCAAAGATTATTTCATTCAGAGAAATTAAAGCAGCTCAGTGAACTTTTCATGTTGTGTTGATTTTGGCTGTTTGGATGGATTGAAAAGAAACAATGTTTAGCATGATGTGATATCAACGATAATAATGTTAACACAAGGTGTGATATTAAAGATAATGTTAACACAAGGTGTGATATTAAAGATAATGTTAACACAAGGTGTGATATTAATGATAATGTTAACACGAGGTGTGATGTTAAAGATGAATGTTGATAATGTGCAATGTTGTCACACCATGCAGACATATGGACTTCTTTTAATGTTTAAATATTTTTAATGGATGACATAAAAATAGAGATGATCGCTCAGCCATTACATGATCATGTGATCAACACGTATTGACATGTGATTGACATGTGACTGATATATGGAACCATGATTGTCATGAACTGTCATCATCAAAGTGTTAGTGCTGATTTTAAACATGTTTGGAGTAAATTCTTCAGTAGTAAATCAAATATGTGGAAAGGCAGAGAGATTCTGTTTTTCCTGTGAAACATCTGCAGGAAGTGAGTTTATTGCCTGTAAAGATAATCAGCACGTATTTACAGCTGATGGAGATGAAAATCAGTTATCAGTTGATACAGTACAAAATACAGTCGTTTCTTAAAATCTTCATCTTCTGTCTGTTTCTAAAGGTCAGAGGTCACTGACAACAATCATCTGGTCCGAACATGGATGCGTGATTGACAGCACCCACAGTGCACCTCTCCCTCTGACAGTCGTTATGCTCATAGTGGCTAATTTAGCCTGCAGCAGAGATGAACACACATTTTCACCAAACTTCACACAGCTAAAGACGCTGAAGGCTTCATACTCCTTTAATACACAAAACTCCTGGAAACTCCTGGAAACTCCTACTGAGGTGGAAAGTAGGTTAAATAATCCTTTGAGGACTCTGCAGCAGTAAACTAATCTTCACTGGCTGAATTTGTGTTTCCTGATGTTGAAATTCGCTGTGCTGGTTGGCTGTTTGTGTTTTTATTGTTTTGATGTAAACACAGTGAAAAGTAAACATCAGACTCTGCAGTGACAAACTGAGATGAAAACAAAGAAACTCCACATGATCAACTGCTTCACCCAACAACTGTTTGGATTCAGGTCCTGAAGGAGGAGCAGACTCAACACTACAGTACCCATGATCCTTAGCTGCTGACTCTTTGATCACTTTTCACTTTGTGGACACAACAGAACACAGAGCTCTGTGATTGGCTGCTTGATAGTGAAATGTATCATGGGAGTGACTTGACTCAGACTTGAAAGAAGAAGAAAAAAGAAAACACACATACATACACTTTAAAATCTCAGTGTAACAAAGAGAAGTGAATTATTTCCTACATTAAAGCAGCTCAGTGATCTTTCTCTGTTGATTTTGGCGCCTCCTGTGGTCAAAGGCAGTGGTGTTTCACTAACAGTAGGTCCATGTTCCCTCTGCCTCACTCTGAAAGCTTCGGAGACAGACCTTCAGGTAATACAATATTTCTGACTGTAACATGCTGAATAATCATTATGAGGGTGTTAATAAAATTAAAACATGACATAAAAGTATCATGCTGCTATAGTAACATAACAGTATATCAAACATTTATTATTTTGTAGATTTTCTTTCTTCATCAAATCTTTGTGGAAGACAAATGTTCTCCACAGGTGCTGAGACTCTGATATGTTAATGATACTGAGTACTAGCGTATCAATAATCAATAATCATCCCCCTCTGGGCTGTGATTGGTCAGCTCCAGATGTAGAACAGCCTGATGGGAAAACTCCTGGTGGTCACCTTCCATCATCATCCTCATGCTTCCTCTTCTCTGTCTTGTCTGGTTGAACCCGAAGTACCTGAGGAAACATCAGTACATCAGGTACATCAGTGACACCATCAGTGACATCATCAGTGACATCACTACAGTCCTGCAGCGCTGAAGTTAGATGGCGAAGAACTGCGAGTGCCTGAAAACTGAATTTAAAGTCTCTGCTGCCCACAGGAAATACCTTCCTGTTTATTTTCTTCTTCGGTGGTCGGCTCATATTCCTCCCTCACACAGCATCAACGAGAGCTCTGATTGGTTGAGATCCCCAGAGACACACTCTGATTGGATGACTGGACTCTGTCTGAAAGGCTTTCCTGGAGGAGAAGAGGAAAAAAATCAAAATCCCTATGAAAACACACACATAGTGACACACACACACTCAGTAACACACACACAAACACACAAAGTAACACACACATAGTAACACACACACACTAACACACACACAGTAACACACACACACACACAGTAAAACACACACACACACACACACACACACACACACACACTCTCACACACACACACGCACAGGTCTGGTTGAACCAGCAGAGGTTCGAGTGTTTTAACAGACGTCGGTTTGTTTAACTGCCTGCAGCCTGATTTTCAGTGTAAAAGCTTCATCCTACATGCCCCACAATGCACCATGTCCCAGAACTCACAGATCAGTCATGGGCATTACCTGTCAACTTACCATCTTTTATTGTGAAATCTCTTCTCTCTCTTAAGATTGGTGGTCGTCATGGCGCCCATTAGACGATGGACAGGAAGTCTGAATTTGCTGCACTTCCTGCTGGGTTGGTATAACACCTGATACCTGCCTGTCTGTCTGCCAGCCTGCCTGTCTGTCTGTCTGTCTTGTCTGCCAGCCTGCCTGTCTGTCTGTCTGTCTTGCCTGTCTGCCTGCCTGCCTGTCTGTCTTCCTGCTTCCTGCCTTTCCTGCCTGTCTGCCTTCCTTCTGTCTGTCTCTGTCTGCCTGTCTGCCTGTCTGCCTGCTTTCCCTCCTGCCTGTCTGTCTGTCTGCCTGTCTGCCTGCCTACCTGTCTGCATACCTTCCTGCCTGCCTGCCTGCCTGTCTGCCTGCTTTCCCTCCTGCCTGTCTGCCTGCCTACCTGCCTGCATACCTTCCTGCCTGCCTGCCTGCCTGTCTGCCTGCTTCTGCCTGCCTGCCTGCCTGCCTGCCTGCCGTCCGTCCGTCCGTCAAATCCATGTCGTCGTCTGTCTGACTGCCTGTCTGACTGACTGCATGTCTATCTGTCTGTCTGCAGGTGCATTCCTGGTTTTTCCTCAAGGGGGCGTCAGTCTGGAGCTGCAGCCTTCATCCTCTGAAGTTCTACTCAACTCAAACTCCAACTTCACTGTGGTCAGTAAACACCTGTCAGGTACCTGTCTGTCTCTGCAGGTGTATATAAGTACCTGTCTGTCTCTGTAGGTGTGTATAAGTACTTGTCTGACTCTGCAGGTGTGTTCGGGGTGGAGTCAGGTGACGTGGCGGCTACCTCAGGACTCTCAGGTAGACGGAGTTATTGTGGAGAATCAGGGGTCCAGCAGCATCCTGAAGCTCTTTAACGCCACCTGGAGGAATTCTGGGAGATACACCTGTGAAGAGGCGTCATCTTATCAGAGCAGAGAGGTCGACATCTTCATACCTGGTCAAAGTGAGTGTGGTGTTCATCACATAATGATCATATCCATTTTACCTGTGAGACCTTTATCTCCTGACGTGTCCATCCGACCTGTCCTCCCCTCAGGTCCAGAGGAATGGTTCGTCCCATTGTTTCCAGGTGTGGTGATGAAGGAAGCGGAGGAAGATACCATCCCCTGCGTAGTGTCTGACCCGCGGCTCAACGTCTCGCTGTACGAGCGTCCCAGCAGGACGCCAGTTACCAGGATGACATACGAGCCGGGCCGCGGCTTCACGGGTCGTCTGAACGACACATCATACGTGTGCTTGGCCGCCCACGGAGACCAGGAGACAGAGTCTCAGGTGTACTACGTGTTCAGCATCGTAGGTGGGCAGACTGAGATCAGATCAGAGTAACTTAGATTAACTGTAGTTACAGTAAAGAAGAGATTATTGGATTAGATTAAGGCCACATCCATTTTGTTTAATTCTGTCCACATGACCTTCATTTAACAAAATATCTCCTTCAATACACAAGAACCAATTCACACGCTCAAACAAGCACGCCAGGCAAGTCTACGTCACCAACACGTCACCAACATGCCAACGACACACCAACAATACATCAACAACATGTCAACAATACATCAACAACACATCAAAGATACATCATGTGGAATAATACAAAATTATTATTAGTGTAGATGCCCCAGTTGCGTATTGACTGTCTGAGGATCTGCTCTCCTTCTTCCCCTCATCTCCTAACCCCTGCAGACACTGTCTTACTAGCCCCTTGATCAACTTAGCTCGCATCTCATATTTTAATTAGTGCTTAGTGATTAAAAAAATTGAGAGATTAATTAATTATGATCTGTAATTAATTGATCTAATTAATGTCTTTTTTAATCTCACCTAATAATTGCTGAGAAAAGCCCTCAACTTGAGGTATTAATTTAAATTCATTATTACATTATTGCCCCTCCTTGAACCGCCACCTTACTGTGGTGGAGGGGTTTGTGTGCCCGAATGATCCTAGGATCTATGTTGTTCGGGGGCATTACGCCCCTGGTAGGGTCTCCCATGGCAAACAGGTCCTAGGTGACAGGCCAGACTAAGAGTGGTTCACAAGCCCATCATGAATAGTAAACCAAAAAGGACCGTTATGTCGCCTGGATTGGCGTTACCTGGGCCCCACCCTGGAGCCAGGCCTGGGGTTGGGGCTCGCAGGCGAGCGCCTGGTGGCCGGGTCTTTGCCCACGGGACCCAGCCAGGTTCAGCCCGAAATGGCGACGTGGGCCCGCCTTTCAGTAGGCTCACCACCCGCAGGAAGGTCGGTTGAGAGGTACCGGCTAGAGATAGTCGGCCACACCTGAACCATGCATAGCTTGGGCTCTGGAACCCAGCTCCTTGAGAGGGGCTGGACCCTCTACTACTCTGGAGTTGACCAGGGTGAGCGGCGGCGAGCTGGTGTGGGCTTGCTTATAGCTCCCCAGCTCAGCCGCCATGTGTTGGAGTTCACCCCTGGTGAACGAGAGGGTCGCTTCCCTGCGCCTTCGGGTTGGGGATAGGTCTCTTGCTATTGTTTGCTGTTGTTTGTGCCTACGGGCCGAACAGCAGTACAGAGTACCCGGCCTTCTTGGAGTCCCTGGGAGGGGTAGTTGATGGTGCTCCGACTGGGGACTCCACTGTTCTACTGGGGAACTTCAACGCTCACGTGGGCAACGACAGTGATACCTGGAGGGGTGTGATCGGCCTCCCCGATCTGAACCTGAGCGGTGTTCTGTCTGTTATTGGACTTCTGTGCTAGTCACAGTTTGTCACCATGTTTGAGCATAAGGGTGTCCATCAGTGCATGTGGCACCTGGGACACCCTAGGCCAGAGGTCGATGATGATTGACTTTGTTGTCGTTTCATCTGATCTCCGGCCGTATGTCTTGGACACTCGGGTAAAGAGCTGTCTGCTGAGCTGTCAACCGATCACCACCTGGTGGTGAGTTGGATCCGCTGGCAGAGGAGGAAGTTGGACAGACCTGGCAGACCCAAATGTATTGTACATCGGTTGTCATGACAGCAGTGTATGTTCCGACAACAACAAGGCCATGGACGAGCTGTATGGAGTTATCGACAGGACAGAGACCTCACGGCCGGAGGCTGCGTTTATTGTAGCCAGGGACTTTAACAGCGCCAACCTGAGGAAAGTCCTGCTGAGATACCACCAACACATCAGCTGTCCCTACGTGTGGTGAGAGACAGCACACTAGATCATGTTTACACCCCTTACGCTACGGACACAAGCGCGACTTACATAGCCTTCCTCGCCTCAAGGCCCTTCCTCGCTCTCCGTTTCGGAAAATCTGACCACGCCTCAGTTCTGCTGCTGCCTTCCTATAGGCAGAAACTGAAGCGTGACGGACACGGTGACGCGGACCATTCAGTGGTGTGCAGTGCACAACGGAGTGGTGTGTGTTTAAGGACACAGACATAAACACATACACGGACGCGGTCATTGATAGATACATCAGAAAATGCATCAATGACGTCATACCGAGGATTACTGTGCGGACATTCCCCAATCAGAAGCCCTGGGTTAACGGAGAAGTCCATATGCCAAACTTAAAGCACGGGACAGACGCCTACAACTCAGGTGGTTTGGAGGAGTACAGGAAGTCCAGGAGAGCCATCAGCAGCGTCCAACACCAGGAGCATGTGGGCCGGATTAAAAACTCTCTAATAGACTACAAAAAGAAGATCAGCAGTGCTGAGGTGATGTCTGCATCTCTGCCTGATGAGCTGAACACTTTTTATGCGCTTTGAGAGCAACTCTCCAGCTGTGGAGGTGCAAAAGGCTCAGGAGGACCACTGCCCACCTGTGATATCCAGGGCAGACGTGTGCAGAACTTTAAAACGGATTAACACACATAAGGCTCCTGGACCTGACGGCATCCCCGGCCGAGCTCTCAAGGTGTGTGCAGATCAGCTGGCAGACGTCTTTGCAGACATTTTCAACGTGTCACTGCTCCAGTCTGTAGTCCCCACATGCTTCAAGGAGACCATCATTGTCCCCAAGAAAACCAAAATCCTCTGCCTGAATGACTACTGCCCAGTAGCACTCACCTCCACCATTATGAAGTGCTTTGAGCGGTTAGTCAAATTCAAATTCAAATTCAAATTCAAATTTATTTATTTAGAGCCCAAAATCACAAACATTGTTTGCCTCGGAGGGCTTTACAATCTGCACAGTTGTGACACCCTCTGTCCTTAGACCCTCGAACCGAGTCAGGAAAAACTTCAAAAAAACCCTTTATGGGAAAAAGAAGAAACCTGAGGAAGAGCCACAGATGAGGGATCCCTCTCCCTGGGACGGACAGACGTGCAATAGATGCCACATGTACAGAGAACATCATCAATCATATTATGGAATTATACATGAGTCGTAATAAACTGTAAACTGTAGCTATACTGAGTTCATTGGTTTAGTCCATGTGTGAAGGTATCACAGGTAATGGAAATGAGTCCTGTGAGTCCAGGTGCATCTCTAGATGTCCTCATATGGAGCTCTGGGCCACTCGACCTTCTCTCCACAAGCACAGACACAGATCATGTCCCCACCAGGCCAGTGAACCCTCAGACAGATGGACCACAACCAGAATCAGTGAGGAACCTGCAAGACTGGAGAGAACAAAGAGGACCGGGGCTCCGGCAGTAACATGCACTTTACAGGACATAAGAGTATTCACATTAACCCGTTTTGACACTTTAGCCAATTTAACTACTTTAACCAGTTTAGCCACTTTAACCAGTTTCTAAAAGTGACTCCAGTTTGCACTACTACCATAATATGAGTAAAGGAAGCAGAGGAAGAGGGAGAGGTGCCCGATGCATCATGGGAGCCCCCCGGCAGTCTAAACCTATAGCAGCATAACTAAGGGCGAGCCTGTGCCCACCCTAACTATAAGCTTTATCAAAAAGGAAGGTTTTAAGTCTATTCTTAAACACTGACACTGTGTCTGCCTCTCGGACCCAGACTGGGAGCTGGTTCCAGAGAACAGGGGCCTGATAGCTGAAGGCTCTGCCCCCTAGACTACTTCTGGAAACCCTGGGAACTACAAGTAAGCCTGCGTTTTGGGAGCGCAGCGCTCTAGTCGGTTGATAAGGAGTTATCAATTCATTAAGATATGATGGTGCCAGACCATGCAGAGCCTTATATGTGAGGAGAAGGATTTTAAAATCCACTCTAAATTTTACAGGGAGCCAATGCAGAGAAGCCAATACTGGAGTAATATGGTCTCTTTTCCTGGTTTTAGTCAGCACCCGAGCAGCGGCATTCTGGACCAGCTGTAGAGTCTTTAACGACTTGTTTGGGCAGCCTGATAAAAGTGAATTACAATAATCCAGCCTGGAAGAGACAAATGCATGGACTAATTTTTCAGCATCGCTTTGGGACAAAAAGTGCCGAATTTTTGCGATGTTGCGCAGGTGGTAAAAAGCAGACCTTGAAATATGCTTAATATGGGTGTCAAAGGACATATCCTGATCAAATAAAACCCCGAGGTTCCTTACAGTGGTGCCGGAGGCCCAGTTAATGCCATCCAACAAGGCTATCATAGGAGAAAGCGTGTTCCTCAGGTGTTTCGGACCTAATAGGATCACTTCAGTTTTATCTGAGTTCAACATCATCATTCACCACCTCTTCCATCCCGGACTCACTGGACCCACTTCAGTTTGCAGTTTGCCTACAGGCCCAATAGGTCAACTGAAGATGCCATCGCCCTCACCCTCCACACTGCCCTCTCCCACCTGGACCAGAGGGACACATATGTGAGATGCTGTTCATTGACTACAGTTCAGCATTCAACACCATCATGCCCTCAGTGCCCTCCAAGCTCGTCACCAAGCTCAGAGACCTCGGGCTCAACAGCGCCCTCTGTGACTGGATCCTGAACTTCCTGACGGAGCAGACCCCAGGCTGTGCAGATTGGCAGCACCACATCCTCCACCCTGACTCTGAACACCTGGCGCGCCCCCAGGCTGCTGTGTGCTCAGCCCTCTGCTGTACTCCCTGTTCACACATGACTGCGTGGCCACCCACAGCTCCAACACCATCATCAAATTTGCTGACGACACGACCATCATTGGCCTGATCACCGGCGACGACGAGATGGCCTACAGAGAGGAGGTCAGAGCCCTGACATCTTGGTGCCAGGACAACAACCTCCAGCTCAACGTCAGCAAAACTAAGGAGCTGATCGTGGACTTCAGGAGGAGGCAGAGAGAGGAACACGCCCCCCTCTCCATCAACGGGACTACGGTGGAGAGTCTATTGTATATATGTTACTTATAATACTTAGTTTACATTTACAGTTTATATTTTATTTGTATAACTTATATTTTAAAGTCTTTACTTATTTTATTACTCTAGTTTATTATTTATCTTTAATTTTATTTTATATTTTTATTTTCTAAATTATCTTTTTTACTTTTCTTGTTGACAGCCTCTATTGCTGTTAATATTCTTTTTAGCATTGTTAGGAGAGCCTGGAGATTTAAGAATTTCATTACCAATGATTGCTGATGTAAATTGTTGTTGTGTAATGACAATAAATTCTTGAATCTTGAAAGAAAATACAAATAAAATAAAACATCAGGTCCATATAAAGTGCTGTAAGTTAACATCGAAAAACAGTAAGAACACTTTTTTGAGCAATACAACACACAATACAACACTGAACTCGTTGCTTTCCCTCTGCTTCAGATAATAAATAAAACAGACCCAGCAATTACAGTGCTGTAAGTTAGCACATCAAAAGTAACATTGTTCATCACAAAATAAAGTGCTGACATAACATCAAGCAATCACTTCTAGCAGGCTACAGAGGACATAGAAGCTATGCTGACCTCATGCCTCTTATTTCTTCTTCTTCAGCCAGTCGCTGAGACAGACCAGCTTGGTCACATTTTCTGGGAGCAAGGCTGCCCTTTTCTTTTGCACGTGGCCTGCGAGGCTAAACAGTCTCTCACAGAGAGACATTGTAGAGAGGCAATGTAATTAATTAATCGCAATTAACACGATAATTTGACACCCCTAGTTTAATGTCTCCTGGCTCCCTTTCCTTCTTACCTATTGTGTATGTAAATGTCACCCCCTCACCTTTTGTTCTTACACCCTATAACATATGTCTGTTAACCAACACCCACAATTTACACAGTGTCTGACCACTGTTTGTTAACTCTTTTTAAAGGACCCTCAGCCCTCTGCTCTGGGTCAGTCTGTTGTCCAAGACCAGGTCTGTGACACTATGACTCACCGTTTTCCGGGTTACTGAATAAACTCCGCTTCCATCACAGCAGACTTTGGGTTGGATTTTACTCCTTTCTTCAACAATCACAACACATCAACGATACATCAACGACACGTCAACAACACGTCAACAACGTGTCAACAGCTATTTATTGATTTGTCTGTCTCTCCTGCCCCCTGTCTGTCTCTCTCCTGCCTTTGTGTCTCTCCTGCCTGTCTGTCCCTCAGTCCCTAAGGTGATAGAGGTGGAGCTGGTGGCGTCCAGTAGTGTGTTGAAGCAGGGGGAGGCTCTCATGGTGAACTGCACCGTCAGAGACGCTGAGATGGTCTTCTTCTCCTGGTCCTTTCCCCGCAGACAGGTAACTGTCTCTCTCTGTGTCTGCCTGTCTGTGGTACCTGTGATGTCATCAAACTGAACGGGGTCTTTCTCTTGTGTTGGATCAGGAAGTCGATCCTCTGACGGACTTTCTGCCCAATCGGATTCGCTCCTTTGTTAACATCTCCGCAGCAACGGTGGTAGATTCTGGTAGGTCGCCGCCTGACAGACCGCGCTGAGGGACGACACGAACCATGTTGTTGTTGTTGTTGTTCCCTCGCCTGGTAAACACAAACATTCTTGATCATCAGTTGCTATGGTAACTTTGAATCAGCTGTTGTTGTTGTCTCATTGTGTGTGTGTGTGTGTGTTCCCTGTAGGTGTGTATGTGTGTGTGGTGCAGGAGACGATGCAGGAACGAACTGTAGAGAAAAACATTACAGTGATGGTACACACACACACACACAGTACTGGGTACACACACACACACACAGTATAACACACACACACACACACAGTATACACACACACACACATGGTATAACACACACGGTATAACACACACTCTACAATACCCACACTATAACACATATACTACATATACACACACACAGGGTACACACACACACACTAACACACACACACACACACACACTGTACACACTGTATAACACACACTCTACAATACACACACTATAACACATACACTACAATACACACACACACGGTATAACACACACTCTACACACACACACACACACACACTGTATAACACACACTGTATAACACACACGGTATAACACACACTCTACACACACACACATAACACACACACTACACACACACACACACGGGGTATACACACACCACACACACACACACTCACACATACACACACACACACACACATACACACACACACACACACGGTATAACACACACACTCTACACACACACACACACACAGAAACAAACACACAGTATAACAAACACACACTATAACACACTCTACAATACATACATATACACACTATAACACACATAAGACATACATAAGACACACACACAATTAAACACATACACACAACTAAACATAGACACAGGTACACACACACACCAGTAAACATACACACAAAAGTAAACACATACAGGTAAGCTCACATACAGGTAAATACACATACAGGTAAACACACACACACACACACAGGTAAAAACATACAGGTAAACACACATACAGGTAAAAACATACACACAGGTAAAAACATACAGGTAAACACACACAGGTAAACACACACACACACACACACACACACACAAAGTAAAAACATACAGGTAAACACACATACAGGTAAACACATACACACAGGTAAAAACATACAGGTAAACACACACAGGTAAACATACACACAAAGATAAACACACACACACAGATAAACACCCACAGGTGACCCGTCTCTCCCTGCAGATCGAGGTTATGTCTACCTGTGGCCGTTAGGTGACACCAACGTGTCATCGCTCCTCCATCACACAGTGGAGTTCAGCGTGGAGGTCGACGCCCACCCTACCCCCACCGTCCTCTGGACCAAAGACAACCACACCATCGCCATGGAAACCACCTCCATCACCACCACACACCTGACAGGAAGCAGGTAGGCCAGACAAACGTTGGTAACATCTGTGTGCCTCACTGACTGATTGATTGATTGTCTGATTGATTGACTGATTGATTGATCAATTTGCAGGTATGTAAGCACACTCACACTTGTTCGTGTCCAGATGGATCAGACAGGAAGTTACGTAGCAACCGTTTCCAATGATGATGACATCGGGGAAGTCATCTTTAACCTGGAGGTCAAAGGTCAGACAGAAAGAGGATTGACACACAGACTGCTGAGAGCATGTGTGTACCTTTGTGTTTTTACCTGTGTGTGTGTGTGTGTGTGTGTGCAGCCCCCAGGATCACATCTCTGTCCGAGGTTGGCAGTAAAGCAGTGCTGTGTGTCAGTGAAGGAGCTCCTCCCCCCTCTGTCACCTGGTACACTTGTCACAGTTCACACAGGTAAAACACACACACACAAACACACACACACATATAAGGAGTGGATGGCATCTAAAAATGGTTCCTTTAGTTCCCGCCCCCCCCTACAGGACCACCTGCCTCACCTGTGGCCTCCAGCTTCAGGTAGCAGGGCATCAGCTCAGACACCTGGGGGGGGCTCAGACGTTCGGGGGGGCTCCTTTGCGAGCACCTTTGTGTTGGAATGAGCCAGGTGACCATGCTGCTGTCCTGCAGGTGCAGTAACCTGACAGGCGGCTGGAGAAGTCTATCAGCAGCCTTT
Organism: Scortum barcoo; assembly: GCA_023238725.1. Lineage (NCBI taxonomy): Eukaryota > Metazoa > Chordata > Actinopteri > Centrarchiformes > Terapontidae > Scortum > Scortum barcoo. The sequence goes on from CM041534.1 coordinate 25,860,953, forward strand.
GAGGGTGGGGCTCTCCAGGAGAACGTCACCCAGTTGGAGGAGAGAGGCGTTACCCAGGTAACCAGTGACATCTTCAGTGTAACGTCATCAGAGAGGAGGAGAGATGATAAAGTGCAGTGAAGAAGACGATGACAGGTGTATGTGTTTGTCTCACCTGGACAGGTACACAGTGTGTTGACTCTCCAGAGTCTCACCTCTGTGTCAGCTGTTCGCTGTGAAGCCAAAAACTCTGCAGGACGACGAGCCAGAGACCTGCGAATACTGTCCAACTGTAAGTACTAATACTGCAGTACTACTGCATACATAAAACAGTACAGAAGCAAAGGTGTTAGCTCCTTCTGAAAGGCCTTATACCATTCCGAAGGGTACCCAGCGCTGCCTGGTGATTTACTAGCCTTTAACCTATTAATTGCAGCTTCTATCTCCTTAATTGTAAATTGTGACATAATAGTGTCATTCTGTGTCTCACCAATTGAATTGTGTTAATGACCTGCTGTTTCCGCAAGCGTCTGGCTAAGAGTCTTGTTGCTTTTGGGCCTGATTCATAGTAGGTCTGCTTTACAAATCTTGCCCTCTTTTCTATATCTGTCCTGAGTATCTCATTTATCTCTTCCCTTGCCTTCTTTATTTGTTGTAGTACAGACTGATTTCATGTATTTTTGTTTCTTCTCCAGTTCTTGCAGTTTTTCTACTTTGTGTTTGTATATAGCTAGCCAAGCCTTTTTTGTGATGTTGCCAAGGCGATTAGTTTCCCCCGAATAACTGCCTTCATACCGTCCCACAATATTGCAGGGTTTACTTCCCCATTATCGTTCTCTTGTATATACCTTTTTATTTCTTCTCTTATCTGTTCCACATTTGCCTTATTGTTCAAGATGCCCACATTTAGCCTCCATAGGTATATATTTTCCTATTATTCAAGTGTATTGCCAAGCTGATCCCACTGTCATCTGATATATCTGCCGCCCCAATTTTACACTCTGTGACCCTGTGAATTTCACTTGTATTAATTAAAAAATAGTCACTTCTGGAGTAGACAGAATGTGGTACTGGATAGTGTGTATAGTCCCTTTCTAGAGGGTGAAGTTCTCTCCACACATCGATTAGTCCCATTTCCCGGACTAATGCATTAATAAACGTGGTTTGATGCTTCTTGCTTATTTTTGGGCTTGTTGTATTCAGGTTATAGTTCATGACCACATTATAGTCCCGTCCACATATCAAAATACCTTCAGTTTCTATAGCAATAGTGTCAAACAGAGTTTTGAAAAAACATTTAGTGCTCTCGAGGGGGCGTATACATTGATCATTGTCACCATTCTGTTTTCTAGCTTTCCTTTAATTAATTTAAATCTCCCTTCATTGTCCCTAACTTCTTTAAGACATTCAAACTGAACTGCATTGAACTGGCTAGGTTTGTAGGAACTGTAAAATGTATTCCTAAAACCAAATGTTTTAGCTTTTCATGTTCTTCTTGAAGCAGGTGGGTTTCATGTAAAAATAGTACTTGAGCCTTTTTTTAATTTAGCAAGGACCTTGCTCCTATAACTGGATTATTCATCCCATTTACATTAAGTGACACCAGTCTTATATTATTATATGGCATTTAAATGATCCTCCAGGAAATCCTCCTCCAGGAGGGCCCCTCACTAGAGGTGAAACACGTCGTTTCACACATCCTAGTAGTCCAACGTCATCCAATAGCATGTATTCTGTATTCCAAATGAAGTCTTAAGCATTGGTCTTACTTACTTATTTTGGCCCCATATATCAGCGTAGAAATAAACAAATAAAAAATAAAGTTGCTGCCCTGCCAAACCATCCTATTTGAATTAAAGAGAAAAAAAAAAGTAAAAAAGGGATATCCCTCAAAGTTGAAATAAAGTCGCGTTGATTATCTGTTGCTACTACTCATGTAATATGAGTGAAAAAATAAAGATTCATGAGCGGATATTTTTGCCATATATAACGGTTTAAGGCTCACATCACGGGCAGAAGTAATATATCAGTCATTTAAACGTTAACTTCTCACAGCTGGTTTCATTAAGGGGCCAAGAAAGTTTCATATACTGTGACAAAATAAAGAATGAAGATTAGTTGGGGGGATTCCTCTCAAACTCCTGTAAACTTTCCTTCGTGCGGCGCGCAGTGTCTTCTGTGTTCCTCTCTCCGGCTCACTGCCATGTCAGGGCTCGAAGAAGCTGCTCCATCTCCCGGTTCAGATCCACGGTGCTGTGGCCTGGTATCTCCACTGAATAACCTCTCTTCCTCAGCTCCTACGCTGCGTCTCATGGGCTCTTGTAAGTATGTGTTCCCGAGTCCCAATGACTGCGCATCTTGTCCAGCGGAGTCTGGAAACGAATTCCTTTCTCTTTCAGGATCCTCTTTATCCACATGTATGCCTTGCACTTCTGAACATTTGTGGCATAATCATGGACAGGCATCGCCCTTCAATCATTATTTTCTTTCCCCAGGCTTTTTTCAGTACTGCTTCTTTGGTATTAAACTCCTGAAAATTTACCACTATAGACCTGGGTGGCTTGTTCCGCTCTGGTTTGTGAATGCTGAATCTGCAAGCTAGTGTCTGCTGTCAGTGCAAGTTAGTTCACTTTTCAGAAGTTGCTCCACAAAGTCAGGCACGGAGTTGCCTTCTTTCCCTTCGGGTACGCCATAAATACGAATGTTATTCTGCCTAGACCGACCCTCCAGATCTGTCAACTTTTCCTGCATGGTTTTCTGTTTTTCCATGGATTTAATGAGCGCCTCCTTTATAGCCATGTTAGCCGACTCTGTGCTTCTGCTTCATTCAGCCTGGTTTCATGGGCCTGGATCCGAGCCAAGTTAGCAGAAAGTTTTTGGTAAATTTCCTGCTTGAGATCTTTGAGTTCATTTTTCATGTCTTCCTTAAGTTCTTCTTTGAGAGTGTGTAGGTCCGCTTTATGCTCAGTCCTGAAGACGCGTATTACAGTATTGATACTTTGAGCACCGAGCACATATTTACCGCAGAGTTCTCATTAGCACGCTGAGTGTCCTCCATCTCCGGTGTATTCTTCCTTTCTTGTGTGTCACGTTTCATTTGACTTCTAGTTGTTACTCCCCTATTCATTCCAAAATAAAATTACTATGAATTGCTCAACAATTAGTGGATTTAGGTGGGCTAATTCTGACTTGCTGTCGGGAGTTCAAGCTCATGCAGCCATCTCGTCATCTTGCTCCAACGGAAGTTTCACTCATTGGTGTTCTTTACCTTAGATAACTCTGTCTCTCTCTCTCTCCACCTGTCTCTCTCTCCACCTGTCTCCAGCTCTCCTGTCTCAGGTTGCGGTCTTGGCAGCGGTTCTGGTTCTGGTTGTCATTGCTGTTGTCTTCCTTATCATCCTCATCCTCCTCTGGAGAAAAGTTAGTATTCTTTGTAGTACCACTAGTAGTAGTAGTATTTCCTGGTTGCCATGACAACGTGACATTTTTTGTAGACCCGAGAACTGTAAACATTTTGAGTCTTTTATTTCTGTGACCCAAGCTATGGTCGTGTCTTCTTGTTAGAAACCTCGTTATGAAGTTCGTTGGAAGGTGATCGAGTCTGTGAGTCATGACGGACAGCAGTATACCTACCTGGACCCCGCCCACCTGCCCTACAGCTCCAACTGGGAAGTACCACGAGACAACATTGTACTAGGTAGTACTTTCGACCCCAACTTGACCCTGACTCAGCCTTAAATTCATGATGATGATCAAGCCAGTCTCACCTGTCTGTCTGTCTGTGTGTCTGTGTGTGTGTCTATCTGTTTGTCTCCAGGTCAGGTGTTGGGCTCAGGTGCATTTGGTCGTGTTGTCGAGGCAACCGTCTCCGGTCTGCTTCACTCTCATTCTACAACTAAAGTGGCTGTGAAGATGGTCAAATGTATGCAGTACCAGTCTCTCTCTCTCTGTCTGTCTGTCTGTCTGTCTGTCTGTCTGTCTGTCTCTCCATCCCTCTTGCCGCCTGTCTGTCTGGCTGTCTCTGTGTCGCAGCTCTTCTTCATGTTTTTGTGAAAGTTGATGACTGACAGATGATCAGCTGTCTAAACTTCCTAAAATGATGAATTGAGACTCAGCTAGAGACATGACAGACTACAACCAACCAGCTCTCACAATGTGAGTGATGTCACCAGGAAGGAGGAGCTAGGCCTTATTGAAGGCCTTAACATTAATGTAAATACACAGAAGTTTCTCAGAAACATTATAACATCCTGTTTGCATCACGTTTACACTGTATTTACATCTTGTTTACATCTTGTTTAGATTGTGTTTACATTGCCTTTACATCATGTTTATATCTTGTTTACATCGTGTTTACATTGTGTTTACATTGTGTGTACATTGTTCAAGGTCACTGACGTTGGAGAACATCATCGTCTTTCTGTTGAGATGTTGTCAATGTTTGTTGTTGCGTTTTATAACACGCAACACCGATCGATCGTTGAGCCCGACACCTGTTGTTCCAGACCCAACGCAGTCTGTGGTCATCGTGTAGTCAGACTGATCTCGACCAATCAACGAAACTGACAATGTTTTGAAAGTCAAAATATTTCTCCTGGATCTCCTGGATGTTTCATACTATCTGACTGATTATTGATCTGTATTTCAGGTGTGAAATCAATAAAAAACAAATGTGTGTTTGTGTCTGTGTTCAGCCAGCAGTGGCGCAGTTCAGTCTCTGATGTCGGAGTTGAAGGTTTTGGTTCACCTTGGTCCTCACCTGAACGTCGTCAACCTGCTGGGAGCATGCACAAGAAGAGGTATACACTTAAATCCTGACCTAATCTTGAACTAATCCTGAACTAATCCTGACCAAATTCTCAACTAATTTTAAAATAACCATAAACTATCTGCCTGATTTTATCATCTCACTGTGTTTTGTCAGTGTGACTCGTGATGTCACAGTGATGTCACAGTGATGTCAAAGGTAAATCCTGCTGCTGCTCTTTCCACTTTTCATACTCACGGTTTCAAAATAAAGGCTGTATGCGATGTTTGGTGTATTTTGTAATGAAGGCAACATGAGTAATGTGTTAATACAATTGGCTGAGTGCTGATCATGGAATGCAGATACACAGATGCAGAGGTAAGTCTGTTGGAAACCTCCCAGCATGCACTGGGGCAACAGATTCGTGGACATGTGTCATTTTCTGTGTGTCTGCATTGTTGCTGTTTTTTATATTAAAATTAATGTGGTGAGATGATAATAATATATGGTTATTAAAAAGAAATCTTTAACACTTCAACATTTAATTCTCATTTTAATATGAAGTGAACAGAATGAACAGTTACCAGATTAACTAACCAACTAACCGGACAGCTCACATTCAGACTTTTGTGTCAGAAAATGGTCTGTTGAGTGTCTGACTGACTGTCTGTCTGTCCAGGTCCTGTCTATTTGATCACTGAGTTCTGTCATCATGGAGACCTGGTGAACTACCTGCAGAGGAACAAACACACCTTCCTACAGAATGACACACACACCAAGAGGTCAAGACACACACACACACACACACACAGAGGAAGTGTCCTGACTCCCCCGTCTCTCTCTCTTCCTGTCTGTGTGTTGACTGTGAGTGTCTCTCGCCCTACAGTGACAGTGATGGAGGTTACATGGACATGAATAAGCAGGAGAGCGTTCAATACGTCGCCATGAAGGAGCTCAGTTACGCCGACATCGAACCTGTGGTGTACGAGACGCCGTACACGCCTCCAGGTGATACATGTAGTGCAATCAGTACTTCATCGGCACGTGAAGACATTCATACATGAAGCGGGACTTCTTTCGTAGCTCTGTCTCTGCACACAAACACACTGGGAACACAGTTTTAACAAACAGGACGCCATCTTGGCTCTTTGTTTCTTTAATGTCTCAGTCAGCTGGTTTCTACATCCTGACCAAACAGAGGGATGGTTATTCATCAAACGTGTTGGTGGAAAAGAAACTAATGTCATCTTGGAAATGGTTTCCAGTGTTATTTGTTTAATTAGGACACAAGTCTGTCACCAGACTTGGATCAGTTCTAGCTCTTTGTGTTGTCGCCTCTTCAGACCTGCAGCCCTTCAGAGGTAGAACAGCAGGGTGTGTTTGCTTGATGGCCCCTCCTTCTTTACTTTGTTTCTTTAATTACAAAATTTATAATAAGATGTCCAACAGATTAAAGCGCTGAGCTTATTACACCTACACTCAACAAAAAAATGACAGTATGATAAAAAATATATATTTAAAGGAGTCCTAAAGTAGAGGTAGGTAACTTATTTAAAAATTACTTTTAGTCATTTTCACTCAAACTGTCTCTCTGTCCTGACAGTAACATGAGACAGATAATCTGATAATCAGACTCCTCTGGCTCCACCTGCTCCTGCCTCTAAACAACCAATCAGAACAGAGTATCTGACGCCTGTCTGTCTGTCTGTCTGCTCAGTGATGTGACTCATCCTGTCGTTCTCTTTCAGACCAGCGGGAGTCTCTCCTCCTCTCTGACTCTCCTCTTCTCACTCCCAGTGACCTCCTGAGCTTCTCATACCAGGTCTCTCAGGCTATGGACTTCCTGTCTTCTAGAAATGTAAGATCACTCATCAATACTTCACTGATCAATATACCACTAATCAATATATTACTGACTTTAGATGGATACAGTTTCCTTCAGTGTGTTCATGAATCTGTTGTCCCCAAAAATTTGATTAGAGATTATGTTGCATGTTGAGACATGTTTTGTATCGCGTGTTGTGTGTTCACTTGTCATGTTGCGTGTTTACTTGTCATGTTGTGTATCAAGTGTTGTGTGTTCACTTATCATGCTGCGTATTCACTTGTGTTGTGTATCATGTGTTGCATATTCACTTGTTGTGTTGCATGTTCCACAGTGTGTGCACAGAGACCTGGCAGCGAGGAACGTCCTGGTCTGTGAGGGGAAGCTGGTGAAGGTCTGTGACTTTGGTCTGGCCAGAGATCTGCTGAAGGACCAGGACTACGTTGCCAGAGGAAACGTCAGTTGACCACATCAGTTCACCAAAATATAGTTCAATTTAAAAAATGCTTCTGATCAAGCGAGTTGACATTGTTGAAGAAATGTGAACCTGATCTGTTCATGTATGTTCAGAGCTTCCTGCCGCTGAAGTGGATGTCTCCAGAGAGTATTTTTCAGAACATCTACAGCTCCCAGAGCGACGTCTGGTCCTTTGGAGTCTTGCTGTGGGAGATCTTCTCTCTGGGTGAGCCTGTCAATACATTTATACTTCTACACACACAAGTACACATTTATACTTCTACACACGAGTACACATATATACTTCTACACACACAAGTCAAAGTTTTCATCACCTCCTCCCTCCCGGACTCACTGGACCCACTTCAGTTTGCCTACAGGTCCAACAGGTCAACTGAAGATGCCATCGCCCTCACCCTCCACACTGCCCTCTCCCACCTGGACCAGAGGGACACATATGTGAGATGCTGTTCATTGACTACAGCTCAGCATTCAACATCGCCATCGTGCCCTCCAAGCTTGTCACCAAGCTCAGAGACCAGTGCCCTCTGTGACTGGATCCTGAACTTCCTGACGGACAGACCCCAGGCTGTGCGGATGGGCAGCACCACATCCTCCACCCTGACTCTGAACACGGCAGCGCCCCCAGGGCTGTGTGCTCAGCCCTCTGCTGTACTACCTGTTCACGCATGACTGCGTGGCCACCCACAGCTCCAACACCATCAGCCGTCAAATTTGCTGATGACACACGACCGTCATTGGCCTGATCACCGGCGACAATGACGAGATGGCCTACAGAGAGGAGGTCAGAGCCCTGACATCTTGGTGCCAGGACAACAACCTCCATCTCAACGTCAGTAACAACACAAAGGATGGATCTGAGGAGAATCAACACAGACTCCAGGATCCTCTGCAGCTTCTACAGGTGACCCATAGAGAGGATCCTGACTGGCTGCATCACCGCCTGCTGTGGCAGCTGCTGCTCCTCGACCGTGAGGCTCTACAGAGGGAGGTGAAAGCTGCTCAGCACATCAGCAGGACGGAGTTGCCGTCCATGGAGGATCTCTACACCCAGCGGGGCAGGAGGAAGACCACCAGGATCATCACAGACCTCAGTCACCGAGCCACAGACTGCTCTGTCTGCTGCCGTCTGGCCGACGGTTCTGCAGCATTCGAGCTGAACCAGCAGGACTCAGACAGCTTCATCCTGCAGGAGAAAAGACTTTAAAATTCTGTCCACAGCACCTCTACTTCTATTGTATATTTTACTGTATATCTCTGTTTAGTTGTATATTTACTTAGTTTATATTTTAATTGTATACATTATATTTTAAGGTCTTTAGGTCTTTATTTTATTACTCTAGTACTATTATTATTTATTTATTTTATTTTTATTTTATATTTTTATTTCTTAATCTATTTTTTTTTTTGTTGAGTAGCATTGTTTGGGGAGCCTGAGATTTAAGAATTTCATTACCAATGATTGCTGATGTAAATTGTTGTGTAATGACAATAAATTCTTGAAATCTTGAAATTTTGAAATGCGTACTTCTTTACACACTAGAGTAAACATGTATATTTGTGCGTGCTTTGTCCCAGGCGGAAGCCCGTACCCTGACCTCCCCATGACCCGGGACTTTTACTCTGCTTTGAAGCGAGGATACAGAATGAGCCAGCCAGACCATGCTCCTCACAACATGTATGACACACTTTTTCATGTGTTTTTAAAATACTGTTATAATACTTGTAAATGTGTTTTACTGCTGCATGTAGGCAAACGTTTAGAGGTGCTTCATATATTTTATATATGTTGACATTTGTGTTTGTCCTGACAGGATTTAAATCAACAGCCCATAATACCCCTCTGAGACATTGGAGAATAGAGATATCTGACACCAAAGAGTCTTGTCACATCTGATATTTTGTCTGAAAATATGTCCGACTCCTGTCTTTGTGTTGTGTGCTCAGTTTTGATCTGATGAAGCAGTGTTGGGAGGAGAAACCTCAGTCCAGACCTTCTTTCTCTTCATTGGTCGTCTCTGTGGGCAACATGTTGACTGACGACTACAAAAAGGTAGAAAATCACTTTATTATACTGAAGGCTTCAGTTTCACAGGATTAATCTCATAATAATCTCTGTTAGTTGTCATGTTCAGTCGGTCAGTGTGTCAGTAAAAGTTGTTGTGTGTCAGCGTTACCTCCAGATGACTGAGGACTTCCTGAAAGGAGAAAATCCAGCTGTTGTTCGATCCAGACTGAGTTCATCCCGAGCTGCTGAAGATCAGACTGACGGACAGACAGACACAAACGGTCAGACTTACAAAAACACTTAATGAATAATCAAAATCAAATCATATTTATTTATTTATATTATATTTATAAGTTTCTACTGAGGAACAATGCAGATCATTTTATTGATTGTTTTATTGACCAAAGAAGCTAAACTCCCCCAAACTGATATTCAATACCCTGTTGTTTACAGGAAGTCCCGCCCCTCAGGTTAATGTTCACCTGTTGAAGGCGGTGCCAGAGGAGGCAGGCCCCTCTCACAGCACTTACATCATCCCCATCACTGACATCACCATAGAAACCAGCAGCTGTGCTGCGCTGGACGCAGTCAGGTAAACCTTATAAACATTCAATAAATCAAACTTTGTTGTTCCTATATGGTGACGTGTTTGTCGTGACTAAAGGATCTACTGTCTGGAAAAAAAGACACTGACGTGCTCCTTCTCACTGAGGATGATTCAGAACCTTTAACAGACTCGTGCAGTTCTCAACATGGTAAATTTATTCATTTATTAGAGGTTTCTATTTATATCATGTTTTCTGTTTTCTGTGACATCACAGAAACTAAAATAAAGTAATGAAGTCAAATGGAACATGGTCGTTAAAGAAAATGGATGATGACGATGGTGATGATGATGGTGACGCTGATGAAGATGATGAAGATGGTGATGGTGATGGTGATGATGATGATGATGGTGATGATGCTGATGGATGATGATGATGATGATGATGATGATGACTGATGATGATGATGATGATGATGATGATGATGATGATGATGATGGTAATGGTGATGATGGTGATGGTGATGGTGATGTTGAAGATGATGATGATGATGATGATGATGATGATGATGTAATGATGATGATGATGGTGATGGTGATGTTGATAATAATGGATGATGATGGTGATGGTGATGTGATGATGATGATGATGATGACGGTGATGATGGTGATGTTGGGATCTCAGACCATGTGCTCAAATCAATAGAAGGCCTACACGAACCTGAAAAGCCTGTAGAGGCCTACATGGAAACTGAGAAGTCTGACTAGAACGTCAGAAGGGGGGGTTTTACGGCCCTTTGTTTCAGAGAACTGCGCCAAATTCTAACATCGCACCTACGTGTGAAGTTTGGTTGAATTCATACTCTGGCTCCTCACTGGAGGAACCTCACAGAAACCACAGGGGTTCCCTGTGACACAGTGATGATGTCACCCAGGTGATATAAGCTGGAACACCCCACTTCTCCTTGCTTACTCTAAGAGCCCATGCAGGCTCTTCTCTCATGACTCTGGCTGCTGAAAGGGAGCATCCAAATGCCTTAATTTTTCTTCTTTTAATTTTTGCTTTCATTTTTGGCCACAATCTTCATCTTGCACACCGAGTAAACAGACTGTTTTGCTGAATCTGGAAATTAGCTGAGCATCAGCTGAACTCAACGCCCACTTGCGGAAGGACGAAAAACTTCGTCAAGGACACTGGACTCCACGTCCCGTCTCTCCTTGCAAAGTCAACTCTGCCGCAGAGGAAACAAGCTTAGGAAATGGCTTATCACCACTCAGCCAACGACGTGCTGATGGAACAACTTAGAGATCAAATGACTCAAAGTAAGAGACTTGTGTCTGGGCAGAGACTTTGGAGTAGGTTCCTAACAATTTTTATTGTGGTGAAAGAAGGACCGCCGCATCCAGTTCACACCAGAGCTCCTTCAGAGTAGTTCCCCGTTGTTCTTCTGCTGTTGTAATGTTTTGCGCAGTGTTCACACACACCGCAGTCTTTGGGGTACTTTTCAGTCTGGACCAAGATTAATGAGCGAAAATGTCACCAGTTAAAGGACCAGTACCAGGCCTGACGAAGACCACTTCGCCCTGCTGCCGCTACTGTGGTTGAGATAAGCGCTCATTGTCTCCCGGTGCTGCTAAGAGTTTCTTAGCCTGTTGCATGCGCCCCCTTTTTCTTTCCACTTTTACTAACCAACACAAAAGCTCCTACACACCATCAAGGCAGACATACAAGCAGCAGCTTAGCCATCCTTCTTCTATATTCCTTTAGAGACACGGTTTCACACCTCTCCATTTGTCTCTCTGTCTCAGCTCAAACTTCGCGGTTGAGCCGCCACGTGGAGGTGCAGTCACTCAGAAGCCTGCACCGCCATCTTTCTCCTCCCCTTCTCACACACACACACACACACAAACAGACATCACATACACCATTAGAGTATATAATAGATATTTGTTGATTAGGAATGGTATTGATTATAATTGATATTATTACTGTCATTAAATTCTATTTATGTTAAATGGTTGTTGTCTGTGATTATTGTGCATATATTTACTGTAATAACAGCTGGATTGTAGGTCAGTGCTCGGATTCAACACTTTTATTTATTTATTTTATTTTATTTAAGTAATTACGAATGTAACAATTATTCTTAATGATTTTTAATTTCTGCCAGATCAGCTCCTGGTGATGATGATGATGATGATGATTATGGTGATGGTGATGATTATACTGATGATGATTATACTGACAATGATGATGAAGATGATGGTAATGATGATGGTGATGATGATAATGTTGATAGTGATGGTGATAATTATGATGACGATGGTGATGATGATAATGTTGATGGTGATGATGATGGTGATGATGTGATGATGATGATGATGATGATGATGATGGTGATGGTGGATGATGATGATGGTGATGATGATGGATGATGATGGTGATGATGGATGATGATGATGATGATGATGATGATGATGGTGATGATGGTGGTGATGATGGTGATGATGATGGTGATGGTGATGATGATGATGATGATGATGATGGTGATGATGAAGGTGATGTTGGTGATGGTGATAATGATGGTGGTGATGGTGATGATGAGGTGATGATGATGATGATGGTGATGATGTGATGGTGATGGTGATGATGATGATGGTCTCTCTCCTCTGCAGTTCTCAGCTGTCAGAAACTCAGGATACACCAGATGAAAAGGAAATGACATCATCAGAGGACAGACAGGAAGCTGAAGAGCCTCCAGCTTCGGCGAAAAGACGTGATGAAGAGGAGGAGAGCTGCCTGTGAAGGGTTTGGCTGCCTGTGAGAAGATCTGAGGGTTTATTTAACCCAAACATCTAGCACAGTCGTCCTGGCAGAAAGAACAGAGGGCTGGAATAACCCATGTTTAAAACCTGTTAAAAACATGCTGAGGCAGGAAATATGAAGGGAGAGTGTTTTAAACCAACAAACAAATGATGAGTCACTCTGAACTCAAACATAGATCAAAAATGTGTCAGCTACTTTAGGAAAACAGGGGTAAGACAAGATAAACAGGAAGGATCAAAAATACAGGAGGACGTACGGAGGCTAAAGGAGTGTTAGAAAAGTTTTAGTACAGCAGAGCTGTTTGATGACCCACAGCGTAGAAACGTGGACTTTTCAATAATCGTCTCACTACGATGATGAAGGATAATAAAATATCCACTATCTAAACTGTTTATCCTCACTCACAGTGTCACAGTAGGCTTTTTAATTTTCCTTCTTCATTGTTATGTCTTCCTTAATTTCACCTTTTTGTTTGGGCTTTGAGGGTTTTATTTAAAGTTTGACTCCACAAGAAGGAAAGTATGATTAGTGAGATGAAACAGAATCGTTCACAGCAGACTGCAGGTCCTGAGTCAGATCTAGAACTTTATTATATTCAGCTTGATATTTTTCATTTACTTTGTATTATTCAGAGCTTCTCTGTATATCTGTATTATGATCTGTATTAATATCTGCTTTGTGTTTATTCAAACTGCTCTGATTCATGTCAGAACTGAAGTTCTTTATTCAAATAAATATCAAAATGAAATCCAGTTTATTGGTGCTCATCTTTGTATCAGGCCTACTGAGTTTGAGTTAAACTTTATAAAGATGTTTGTTTTCCAAACTAACTCTGATTACTCACGAAATGAGAAAGAAATGTTTCAGTTAACAAGACAAAGTATAGACTAGTTATCTGAGTATAAACTGAAAACTGCAGAGGGTGGAAAGGAAAATACTAAAATAATGTTGAGATGAGATGAATAAATCAGAATTTAAAATGAAGGTAAAAAAAAGTTCAACTCATTGTTCAGAGAGTTTAATTCAACAATTTCATCCAGAACTCACCAGAACACCTGATGCAGGTGATAAAGGTGATCAAGGCGTGTCTGAGCGGTGCTGAACCTGCAGCTGTGAACCTGGATAGACCTGCTCTCAAGTGAGTCTCGTGTTTTCATGTTTTTTTGAGACAGTTGTGTCTGTGGTGGCCCCGCCCCCACATCAGTCCAGCTCCACCCCCTTTGCCTGTGTGTTTTTTTTTCTTTCTACTTCCTGTTGTAACAAAGAGAAGTTCAAGAAAGTGCTGAATGTTAAAAAATGTTTCCTCAGACAGAAACTGAGTCCCAAAACAAAAAGTTCTTCCTGTTTTTCGAAACATGAAGTTTGTGTTCAAAGAGCAGAAAAACTCAATTTATTCATTAAATTACAGAAACCTCTCAGATTCAAGTACTCTGCCAGAATGCAACTTAGTAACTAAGTAATGACTGTGTACTTTACTCTATCTCAGAGGTAAATATAGTATTTTTACTCCATCAGAGGTAAATATAGTATTTTTACTCCATCAGAGGTAAATATAGTATTTTTCCTGCTCTCCGTTTGTCTGACAGCTTTAGTTTCTTTCCAGATGACAGTTGTTCATCCTTCCTGTCCAGTGAAAACCTGGTATCTCCAGATGTGTTGATGTTGAGTGTTTGTGATAAACTGAAGGATGAAGTCTTCTTTTATGTGTTGAGAAAATTCTCCTCCTTCATCAGATAAACTATTTAACACACACACACACACACACTAAAAATAACAACAACGTCTGTAGAATTTCACTTCCTGACTTGAAATTAGTGTAAATAATGCAGATTTTGACATTCTGAAAGAAAAGTGACATCATGACCAGGTGTCACAGGTGAGTGTTGAGTGTGATGCACTTTGTTTTGATTCATTTACTCAGATTTTTCTTTCACAGACAGGAAATAAGAGAAGATTCAAGATTCAAGATTTTTATTGTCATTTGCACAGATAAAAACAGGTTTCACTGTACAATGAAATTCTTGCTTTGCTTTTCTGTCTATAATGCCAAGTAGAAAAATATAAATACAAAAACACAAGTAAATAATATACACTAAATAATTTACAATAAGTGTGCAAAAAAAACCTTACATTCAGGTATCAAACTATATACATTCAAATATTGCACGTCCGTGGTAAAGTGATGTGTGAAAGGTGCTTCTGTGTGGTGGGGATGGTTATTGGGGGGGCAGGGGTAGTGGACTGCATTTGTTGATGAGTCTTATGGCTTGTGGATAAAAACTGTCCTTTCAGCCTGGAGGTCCTGCTCCTCACACTCCTGTACCTCCTGCCAGAGGGCAGAAGACTGCAGAGTGTGTGTGGGGGTGGGAGGGGTCTCTGATGAGATGCAAGAGGCTCAGTCAGGACTCGAACCTGTGACGTGTTGACATGATCGGAGACGTGTCGAGCACCAAGACGCCTGCCTGACTTTCCCTTCTAAAAATCTGAGCAGAGATTTGATGGAGGGTGGAGTCTATTTGCTGGGTGCAGGGTGGGCAAATGGCGGAGGGTGGAGTCTAGTTTCTGGGTGACAGAGAGGAAGTTGGTCTCCTTCAGTTTGACTTCAACAGTTTGATCAACAACAGAGAGAGAGAGAGATGAAGGTTTATTCTCTGCTGCTGTCGATCGCCCTCAGCTGCTTCTGCTGTGCTGAAGGTCAGAAAACAAACTGTTTATTGATCATTTATTAATCAAGTATAAATGCTTCCTTGCTCTTTATTAACGAAGCATTAAAGCTTCATTACGGGTTAATTATCTTTATTCATGTGTGAAGGAAAAGACATGAATAAAAAAGACATGTAACCAGAATAAATGATTCATAGAGGGTTTATGTGTTTTTATAAAATCTTAAACTGACATTATTGAGTGATGAATAAAGTTATTAAGCTTTAATCATATGCTCATAAACATTACTGCTGTCAGATGTTAACCTCACATCTGTGTGTCAGATATTGATAAAGTTTCATTAATAAATTAACAGTTAACAATATTAAAAACCATCAAACAAAGTGAATTTATGAAAAATAATTAAGTGTTTATTAATAGTCATTAGCTTTTTACTCAGACCTTTGTCATTAACAGGACTTAAAAATAGGAGTTGATTTTAATATTAATGAATCCAGTTTGTCTGACGTGAGCATTCCGGTGAAAACAAAGCAGTGAAAATATTTAATAAGAAAAGAAGATTTCTGTTTGCTTCAGCTGAACATTCTTTGTTTGAAATTAATTATATGAATCCTAAAACATCTTTTTCGTGGTCAATGTGAAGAACTAAAAACAGAGATGAGAATCAGAAGTTCCTCTCAATGTTGTCCATCAGTGTCAGCGAGTTTCTGTGAAGTCAGGAAGTGACATCATAATAAAACTATAAATATAAAATGACTAAAAGAAGTCAACATCTTCTAACATAAAGATAGACTCAACTTAAAAACAAGTGACAATATGCCAAATCAATATCCCACCTAATAATCACCTAATAATCAGATGGATACAGACTCACATCAAATGAAGTAAGAAATCCAAACTACACAAACTACATGTAAACAAATCACAGTGAACAGTGAAGCAGTGAAAACTCAAAAACGAGCTGCTTCGACATAAATATCTTCTTCTTCTTCTTCTTCTTCTTCGCCTCCTCATCTTCATCTTCATCTCCTTCTTCTATCGTGAGATGGCAGTGGAGTGGATGTTGCCGTGGTAACCAGTTCCTCCACCACTCCCACAGACTTTTTACCAAAGAAGAAGTGAGATGAGGAAGTGGGTGAAAAGAGACCCTCAAACACACACACACACACACACACACACACATTAAAACACACACACACTGGGATAATGAGTGTGTGTGTGTGTGTGTGTCAATGTGTGTGTGTGTGTAATGTGGTCTCTGGTAGAAAATGTGTTTCCTGACTCTCTGAAGTTTCATCATATCGCCCCCCCCGACACTGAAACCTCTTAACTGCAGGACGGTCTTAAAAAACTCCTCTGTTGCGATCTGTTGATTTAAAAACCTCTTATCTCCATATTTTTTTATTTCAGTTTGAGAATCAGAGTAAAACCTCACAAATAAAACTCAATAATCAAACTCTGGACAACTTCCTGTTCACGACTGATCGATAAATCAATTCTTTAATTAAATTATTATTTAATCTCATTCAATCAAACTCACAGAGGATTAAAACCACGTGTGAAATTTATTTATTTTTATGTTTAATCAGTAATCTGAGGAAAAAAACCCTGAATTCTTAAAAAGCGTCAGAACTAAAAGAAATGTCTTGTGTCCCCAATCCTCCTCTGTAAGAATCAGTCCTTTAATAATTTAATCATTTAACATCAGAAACTCACAGAAGATCAATACACTATAAACTGTGAAATCAGCTAAATGTTCCTATTCTATAGAAACATTTATTCTATAGAAAATCTGTGGAGATACAAGGTTTGTACACCAAAATCAGTGCAACGATTCTGTCCTTCATACAGTTTAACAACACGATGAGTAATATCTTAATCAATAATGTGTTGATTGAATTTGATATGAAAATGATTATTATTATTATTATTATTATTAGGCTGCTTTGCACAGTGGTGTGGTGGTTAGCACTGTTGCCTCACCAAGAAGAGGGGTTGGGCTCAATCCCGGTTGAGGCCCTTCTGTGTGTGGAGTTTGCATGTTCTCCCTGTGCCTGTGTGGGTTCTCTCTGGGTTCTCCAGCTTCCTCCCACAATACAAAGACATGCAGGTTAGGTTAATTGGCGACTCTAAATTGCCCCTAGGTGTGAGTGTGAATGGCTGTCTATCCTTCAGTGTCAGTCTGACTGATTGGCATCCAGTCCAGGGTATACCTCGCCTCTCGCCCAAGATAGCTGGGACAGGCTCCAGCACCCCTGCGACAGTCCTGTGTGTGCTCAGGATAAGCAGGTTTAGAAGATGGATGGATCATTATTATTATTGTTGTTATTAATATCAGTAATAATAATAATAGTTCTGTATCTGTTCTGCATCATAAACTGATTCTGAACCTGGAGATGAAATATGTTGTTAAAACGGAGTCACGAACAAAGAAACTTCATCTCAGGACTGATGCTGCTCAGAGTTTCCCAGCATGCTTCAGGGCATATGTTTTTGTTTAGTTGTTTTGCTTTCTAATTTGAGGTTTTCATAAACACTGAAGGTGGAAGTGAATCCTGAGTCCAACATGAACAGAGATCCACGAGCTGCAGTCATGATCTCACTGTAATGTCGATGATTTTAATTCAGTGAATTTGCTGTAAAGTTGATGAATTCGCTGTAATGTTGTAACCCAAACCCATGTCATCCATTTTGTTGTTGTGGAGAAAACAAACCTGAATGTTGTTTCAGACTTTGACATGTTTGGAGGATTCTTGAATTTAAAAGTGAACAAACACAGGTTTAAGTATTTTAGAGAAAAACTCTGAGTGCAGAAGGAGCAGTTCAACTGTCTGAACTGTGTGTGTGTGTCAAACAACAGCAGGATGATGCTGCCAGACTGCTGACACACACACACACACACAAACTGACACACACACACACTCTTGCTTGTTTCACTTCTTGTTCAGATTGTGAAACTTGATGACGTAAATCTGTTTATATGATCAGTTGATTATTGATCAGATCACCGATCAATCATTCTGACTGAGTTTATTCCTCATGTTCAGTTTTTAATCTGGCAATCAATTATTTGGATTAAAATTGAGTTTCATTCTTATATTTTGTAATATTTCTGTGATGGTGGCAGAATATGCTGCGTGGTGCTCGTCAACCTAAAGAATTATTTTCATTTATTGTTATCACACGTTATCAAACTTAATCACACATTATCAAACTTTATCAAATGTTATCAAACTTTATCAAACATTATCAAACTTTATCACACGTTATCACAAGTTATCAAACTTTATCACAAGTTATCAAACTTTATCAAACATTAGCAAACTTTATCACATGTTATCAAACTTTATCACACATTATCACAAGTTATCAAATGTTATCAAACTTTATCACACGTTATCAAACTTTATCAAACTTTATCACATGTTATCAAATGTTATCACATGTTATCACACATTATTAAACTTTATCACACATTATTAAACTTTATCACATGTTATCACACGTTATCAAACTTTATCAAACGTTGTCACACATTATCACACGTTATTACACGTTATCAAACTTTATCACACGTTATCACACGTTATCAAATGTTATCAAACTTTATCACACATTATCAAACATTATCAAACTTAATCAAACATTATCAAACTTTATCAAACATTATCAAACTTTATCACACGTTATCACAAGTTATCAAACTTTATCACACGTTATCAAACTTTATCAAACATTAGCAAACTTTATCACATGTTATCAAACTTTATCACACGTTATCAAACTTTATCAAACATTATGAAGGTTATTAAAGGTTTGAGAGTTTGAGGCTCTGAGACTCTGAGATCGTTCTGTCTCAAACACTCAGTCAGGAGTCAGTCAAAGCAAACACGTTCCCAAACACAGAAAAATGTTAACTCTTAATTCAACAGGACCTTTATTCTGAAAGTCAGAGGAACCTGAATGCTGTAGCATTCTGTAGCAAAACTGAAGTTTTGACTTCAGGCATCTTCACTGCAGGTAACCATGACAACCCACCTGCTGCCATGACGATGGGCACTGTCCAGGAGCTCGTCCAGGATCAACAGCGGGAGGCTCTGTGGAGGACGGAGGTCCTGGATCTGCTGAAACAGCTGGTCCAGGTCCAGAATGAGATCGCTAAGGGCCAGGTTCAGGTGGTCCAACTACTCAGCGTGCTGGGAACTCAGGTGGGTTGGATTAGTTTAGTTTAATCAGAATGCAGAAAACTGCTGGGTTAAGTTAAGTTAAATCAAGTTACATTAGTTAACTTAATTAGTTTAGTTCAGTTGACTTTAATTAGTTCTGCTTAGTTAAGATAAGTTTAGTTTAGTTTAGTTTAATTCAGTTTAGTTTAGTTTACTTTAGTTTAATTCAGTATAGTTTAATTTAGTTTAATTCAGTTTAGTTTAGTTTAGTTTAGTATGGTTTAATTCAGTTTAGTTCAGTTTAGTTTAATTCAGTTTAGTTTAGTTTAGTTTAGGTTACTTTACACTACTCACTTACAGTCTGGCCTAATGTGGTCTGAGCTAAAGAAAAGTCTTCTAATAATCACCCAGAACTCACACCTGGTCTGAACCAGTTTAACTAATAAATAACTAGGTTCTGGTGTTGTGTCCTCAGGGTTCCCAGCAGATCCAGGATCTGCAGAATGTGGCTCGTCACCAGAGTCTGCTGGTTGAAAACCATCAGGCTTTACTTCTGCAGACATCTCGCATCACCACCCAGCTACAGGAAATGACCAAGAAACCTGCTGCCCCTCCCATCACTGCTTCCAGCCAATGAGATCCTCTGATTATCCACAGGCAGCCAATCAGATCTTCCGTTTGTTCTCCCAGCGATAATGTTTTAAACCAGCTAAGGTTTTATCAAGCTGGCCAATGATGTTTTTGTCAGATAAGCAATCATAATGTCTGATTGGACCAGTTAATCACTAATGCCAAAATTAATCAGTGATAATTAAACTTTATAAAATATCTCGTTAAATATTTGTTTTCCTTTAGTCTCAAAAGTCTCAAAATTAGTGACAGAACTGAACTATCTGATATGATCATCTGAATGTTGCTGACATCACAGCAGCTTATTGGACGAGTTGACAGGTGTGACACCTGTTTCAAAGCAAAACTCCTCATGCTGTAAATTAAATGTGATTTTTCTCAGATTTTTAATAAAGTCATTTTAATCAACCCATTGGTAGTGTCTCTGTGTATTTTAGTATACTGATGTCTTTGCAATCGTCACACTCTTTTATTTCACACACTTAGAAACTAAGTCCACTTTTGTGTCACACAGTTTTAATGTGCTGGAGCCGTAACGGATTTCAGCATTCAATAAGATATACTTCAATGAGGTAAGGGGACTTGAAAACTGTACGTGGAGACACTGTGCTCAGGAAATTATTCATTTAATTTGTGTTGCAGTAACAGGAAAAAATAACTGTCCAATCAAATGTGAGTATGTAAATTAGTTCAACTAAACATGGCCACAAGTTTCACACGTTTCAGTGAGAGGAAGCGGCTTCTTTGAGTCTGTATGTGTGAAAACCAAAAACCAAAACAAGGTTTAGGGTTAGGCTCAGTCTACATTATGTGGGGGAAAACATCTTCCTCTGTCTTTGTGTATTTAACCACATGCGTCATAACACCTGATGTTTTTCAGTCTAAGGTGTGGTCTGTACGTGTGACCACACCCACCATTACATGTGAGTGTGGTCTGTTGTTGAATTGGTTTACTGTTTGTTGGTTTCAGATCCTCCTGGTCCTCTGTCGGTCCGCCTGAACTCTGAATTCCTATCAAACCAAACCAAGGTGGTTCTGACTGCTGGATCCAGTTTCAGGCTCAGTTGTCATGGTAACGGCTCAGTCCGATGGTCCAGCAACTCGTTACGTCTGCTGTACCAAGAAAATCTGCAGGACCTGTTGGAGGTAAAGATGTCGGACCCCAGATATACTGGAACATACCACTGTGGGTACACCAACCAGAGCCTGGAACACCTGCACATCTGGGTCCACCTGTACATCAAAGGTAAAATTAGCTGAGGCCACACCCCCTGCAAGGGTCAGAGTGACCCTAAATGTTCTTCCCCTGGACCTGCAGTCCTCATAGTCTCAGATCACATGGGACTTTTGTTAGTGTTTTGTGGGGTACGATTCGCAGCGAGTCTGAGGGGGATTGGTTGATGGTAAAAGTTAAAAGTAAAAGCTAAAAGTTCTAGATAATGTTAGCTTCAGATATTGATCTCATAGTCTTCATGCTGCTGTGTTTGTAGTAGTCAAAGTCAAAGTAAACTCACTTTCACTTCCCATAATGCCCCTCTCTCAGATCCAGATGACCCCTCCAGTGTGTTCGTTACACCTCGCACAATCCCTGATGTCAAAGAGGGACAGAATTTCCTGTTCAGGTGTCTGCTGACTGACCCATCCATCACAAACCTCACCCTCCAATCAGAGGACAGTATGAAGCACAGGGGGCTTGGCCTTCCCCAGGGCATGAATGTGACCTTTGACCCACAGAAAGGAGCCCTGATTCAAAACCTGCAGACGTCGTTCACCGGACGCTACGTTTGTTCAGGCTGGAGGGGTGGAAGGCAGTTCAGATCCAAACCTGTCGACCTGCTAGTGGCCCCCAGTAAGACCTGTCCACCTGTCTGTCTGTCCACCTGTCTGTCATCATGTCTGTCTTTTCACCTGTCTGTCTGACAACCTATCTGTCTGCAGGGCTGCGTCATCCTCCCTCGGTGTCTGTCAGTCAGGATGAAGTGATCTGTCTTAAAGGAGAGAAGTGTGAGGTCACCTGTCTGACCAGTAACCCCTCCCACTTCTACAACCTCACCTGGACTCACCTGAACACAAAGGTCAGAGGTCACCGATGCGTTTTTCCCTCTGACAAACTTTTGTTTTGATGTTCACTGTTTGTTTTGTTTGTTCCAGACTCTTAATGTCAGTGTCAGGCATTACTATGGCAACAACCGCCTGTACATCAACAGCACCTTGACAGTCTCTGTGGTCAGTCAGATTCACAGCGGCACATACACCTGCACTGCTGTCAATGAGGCGGGAGTCGCCACGGCAACCACACAGCTCAGAGTTGTGGGTAAGAACTTTTGTCAGAAACAGCATGTATGAAAGCAAATTAGCAGCATAATGATGGACAGATGGACTGTACGGTTATATCTGGTCCTCTTCTTCCTCACAGACAGCCCCTACCTGAAGATCTACCTGCGGCTGACGCAGCATGCTAACACCAACTCCACAGAGGTCAATGGGGACCTTGTCACTAACATTAGCGACAGTTCACTGGAAGTGAATGTTAGCAATGATGGAATGGATGTGAATAGGGCTAGCAGTTCTTACATTAGAGGTAGCAGCATAGTGGAGGTCTATGAAGGTCAACCAGTGACGCTGACCTTTGTGACAGAGGCGTATCCTCCAATCAGGGAACAGCACTGGACAACACCGACACATGTCAACCACAGCAATACGGTATACCAGGAGAGCTATGCTGTTCACGGCTACAGGTGCACATGCTAACACCTGTACACTAGCTTTATGAGATTTCTACTGAAGTTTTTAAGGTGGTATTGTTGGTGTTAAGGTGTTATTATGGTGCAGGTTGGAGGCGAGCTTGGGACTGGGACGGGTTCATCAGGAAGATCGAGGCCAGTTTTCGTTCCACTTCTCTAACTCGTTCTTCAGCGGCTCACAGAACATTGACCTACGAATTTACCGTAAGAAAGATTTTATCTTCTTCATCATCTTCTTCTGTCTTTCCTCTATGCTGCAGCTTCCTTTTCCGTGGTTATCACATGATCCAAAGACTACCTGCAAATCCTTAAATCTGTCTTTAATTTAGTGTTGTAATTTAGTGCAGGAGAAATATCACATTTTTACTTTACTTTTATCATATTCTAGATTTGTTTTCAGTCTCCGTTTTAATCTTCTAAATTCAACAAATATACAAAATAAATGAATCTTTCAGGCTCACCAAGTGCCGTCGTCACTCTGGAAGGTGATACTCTGGCCTGCAACAGCTCTGGATATCCACTACCCATAATCCTCTGGTACACCTGCCCTGGTGTCCAGAACACGTATGTACCAACCTGCCTGACCTGAAGAACTGCCAGCACCACCTACAGGTGCTGGAGGAAACATCATGGGGTCATTGAAGGTCATGGGGTCATTAAAGGTTGCGGGGTCATCGAAGGTCATAGGGTCATTGAAGGTTGTGGGGTCACTGAAGGTCGTTGGGCCATCAAAGGTCGTGGGGTCACTGAAAGTCGTGGGACCACTGAAGGTCATAAAAGCTGCAGTTGGTAGGATTGAGTGGACTAAGCTTGAAAATCTGAGGGGCTCCATCTGGAGTGTGATGATTGTCCTGAGGTGTCGCTGGTTTTATTTCCAGACTTTGCTCAGATGTGCAGCTGGTAAAGTTGATGAAAATGATGAAGGTGAGTGATAAAGGCAGAGTGTGTGTGGTGGCCATCACACTTCACTGCAGCCATTTCACACACTAAAACCTAAAGTCTGATCTGATTGAAACTCTTTAAAGTTGTTTGATCGTCTCATCAGACAGCCTTGTCGGCCTGCTTCAGTATTTTCACGTGTCGTATTGAGGAAAGGTGAGACAGACTCTCCTGTCACATCCTGACCTCATCCTGCATCCTGCTCATCTCCACACCTGAACAGGGACATTTTCATAGGAAGAGAAGTGGCCCTGGTTCGTGCGTACTCAGTGGTTATAAATGAAGATGAAGTCAGGGACATTTAGTCAGAGCGACAAGTTCTTTAAACACAGATTAGTAAGGATATCCTTTGAACCGTCAGCTCAACCATTTATGTCCTGATGTCTCGGCTTTATGTTTTTGGGGTGTTGGAAATATAATAATCTCCCCATTCTGCTTTGGCTTTTATTTTCATATTATATATATGATATATATTATCATGTTTTTCATGAACTTTGTTTTATTTTTCACACTTTTTCATGTCATGTGTTGTTAGTGTAGACAGATGTACAGTCACATCCTTATTTACTGACAGATGTTCGAATCTGTGCAGTGGCTGTGAAACCTTTGTGTGGATTCACACAATAACAAATATGGTAATAAACTCTATCGTTTACAGTTACCAAGTGCTTTACATTTGAAAATGAAGATCCAACTCAGCATGATAAATGAAATGTTTATATTAGCATATACAACAGCTACATCTGAAATGATAATAGGAGCGAATACCTGACAATAAATAAGATAAATGAGATAAAATGGGTGAAATACAACAGATAGAAAAGATCAAACAAAGCATCTTCACCTTCGCCTCCTCTGCAGATGTGGAAACGTCTCCACCCATCAGGTCTCTCAGGCTAATGTGACCTCACAGGAGGAGGGGGAGGAGGAAGTGAGGAAACACCTGAGCCTCCCTCTATCACCTGGTGATGATGTCACAGTGGAGTGTGTCGCCTACAACCACATGGGAGTGTCTCGTCACGTCTTTCATTCCCGTAAGTGTCAATAAGCATGCTCGGTTATAATGAAAACTTTGTGACTGAATATGTTGTGTTCTTCTTGGTGATAAATGATAAATAAATGTGTTCTTTCTATGTTCTGCAGGAGGACCTCAAACGTTACTTACGTGGCCTCTGATTGGAGCTCTGAGTGCTGCTGCTGTCCTCCTCTGGCTTTTATTGGTTGTCTTTTATAAGTGGAGACAGGTGTGTTTGTGGGTGATATTATTTCATGTCTGTTTTATAAGATAATAAGCCAAAAATTATATATCATGGACCAGTTATAGATAGGTGACAGTTAAAGTTGAAACCCTGATAAAGTGTGTCAATGATGTAATAATAAAAATAATAATAATAACACAGCTGATAAAGTGTATCAGTGAGGTGTTGGTCCTCCTCCAGAGCAGCTTCATTGATTCTCTGAGTGTGTGAACTCTCCTGGAGGGATGAACACATTCTTCCAAAGATATTCCCTCATGTGGTGTTTGATGATGGAGGTGGAGAGCGCTGTCTAACACATCGCTCCAAAACCTCCCACAGCTGTTCAGCTGGGTTCAGACGTGATGACTGTGAAGGCCACAGCATCTGATTCATTTTCATCTTCAGCAAACACTCAGTGACCCCCCTCATGGATGGGGGCACTGTCATCCTGCAGAGACCCCCTGCAGGTTTTTTCCTTTGATTTGTCTGTGGTTCATCAGAGTGGAAGGGCTGAGAAAACAGATATAATATTAACATATATAACAGTATCATCTGCATACATGTGTAACCTGCTCCATGATGTAATTCTGCTATAATGACTCTTTGTTCAGATACTGACACAAACACAGCTAACTCCATTAACATTCACAACTTACTGCTTGTTTCGCCTGTTTCTCTCAGAAACCCAAATACGAGATTCGCTGGAAGATCATTGAGAGCACTGATGGAAACAACTACACCTTTGTTGACCTCACCCAGCTGCCATACAACCACAAGTGGGAATTTCCCCGAGACCAACTTCGCCTCGGTATGAAACCACATTCGATCCACTACGACATTAGAATTAATTTTCACCTCACACAGCCGGGATTTCATGAGGCAATTGATTTAAAAGGAATTGTTAAAAACTGATAATCAATCAAAGCCTCAAACCACTCTCCGGAGTCAGTTTTTCATTTTTTGCCTGTTTTACATCACAGGTACAAACAAAGACATCCACTTTTCAGCATTTATGAGATTTTTTTGACTGACTGAATAGGCCAAAGAAGAAAACAATCACTTACTGTGACATCTCTCTGAAAAACCTGAAGTAGATTCAAGATTCAAGATTCAAGAATTTATTGTCATTACACAACAATTACATCAGCAATATCATTGGTAATGAAATTCTTAAGTCCCAGGCTCTCCTAACAATGCTAAAGAAACAAGAAACAAGAAAAGCAAAAAGATAATTTAGAAAATAAAAAATTACAAATAAAACAAAATTTAAACATAAATAATAAACTAGAGCAATAAAATAAGTAAAGACCTTAAAATATAAGTTATGCAAATAAAATATAAACTGTAAATGTAAAGTAGGTATTATAAGTAACATATATACAATAGATATATATACAATAGAAAAATATATACAACAAGAAGTGGTGGAGTTGTTAAGAAGTGGTGGTGCTGTGGACAGAGTTTAAAAGTCTTATGACCTGCAGGATGAAGCTGTCCCTGAGCCTGGTGGTTCAGCTCGAATGCTGCGGAACCGTCGGCCAGACGGACGGCAGCAGAACAGAACAGTTTGTAGCTGGGTGACTGGGGTTCTTAATGATTTTGGTGGCCTTCTTCCTACACCGCTGGGTGTAGAGGTCCTCCATGGATGGCAGCTCCATCCTGGTGATGTGCTGAGCAGCTTTCACCTCCCTCTGTAGAGCCTTACACGGTTGAGGGCGGTGCAGCTGCTGTACCAGGCGGTGATGCAGCCAGTCAGGATCCTCTCTATGGGTCACCTGTAGAAGCTGCAGAGAGTATCCTTGAGTCCATGTTGAGCCTCCGCAGCCTGCGGAGGAAGAAGAGCCGCTGTCTGGCTGACTTTGTGATAAAGTCAGTGTGATGAGTCCAGGTGAGGTCCTCCTCACTGATGTGAACCCCGAGGAACCTGACTGAAGCTGCTGACTCTCTCCACCGTAGTCCCGTTGATGGAGAGGAGAGGGGGGCGTGTTCCTCTCTGCCTGCCTCCTGCCTGAAGTCCCACGATCAGCTCCTCCTTAGTTTTGCTGACGTTGAGATGGAGGTTGTTGTCCTGGCACCAAGATGTCAGGGCTCTCTGACCTCTGTAGGCCTCTCTAGGCCATTAGGCCATCTCGTCGTCGCCGGTGATCAGGCCAATGATGACGGTCGTGTCGTCAGCAAATTTGATGATGGTGTTGGAGAGCTGTGGGTGGCCACGCAGTCATGCGTGAACAGGGAGTACAGCAGAGGGCTGAGCACACAGCCCTGGGGGGCGCCGGTGTTCAGAGTCAGGGTGGAGGATGTGGTGCTGCCCATCCGCACAGCCTGGGGTCTGCTCGTCAGGAAGTTGCACTGTTGAGCCCGAGGTCTCTGAGCTTGGTGACGAGCTTGGAGGGCACTTGCAGGCACGATGGTGTTGAATGCTGAACTGTAGTCAATAAACAGCATTCTCACATATGTGTCCCTCTGGTCCAGGTGGGAGAGGGCAGTGTGGAGGGTGAGGGCGATGGCATCTTCAGTTGACCTATATTGGGCCTGTAGGCAAACTGAAGTGGGTCCAGTGAGTCCGGGATGGAAGAGGTGATGAATGATTTGACTAACCGCTCAAAGCACTTCATGATGGTGGAGGTGAGTGCTACTGGGCGGTAAGTCATTCAGGGAGAGGATTTTGGTTTTCTTGGGGACAATGATGGTCTCCTTGAAGCATGTGGGGACTACAGACTGGAGCAGTGACATGTTGAAAAAGACGCTCTGCCAAGCTGGTCTGCACACACCTTGAGAGCTCGGCCGGGGATGCCGTCAGGTCCAGGAGCCTTACGTGTGTTAATCCGTTTTAGAGTTCTGCACACACGTCTGCCCTTGGTTATCACAGGTGGGCAGTGGTCCTCCTGAGCCTTTTGCACCTCCACAGCTGGAGAGGTGCTCTCAAAGCGGGCATAAAAAGTGTTCAGCTCATCAGGCAGAGATGCAGACATCACCTCAGCACTGCTGCTGATCTTCTTTTTGTAGTCTGTTAGAGTTTTTAATCCAGCCCACATGCTCCTGGTGTTGGAGCCCTTGTAATGAGACTCCACTTTGTCCCTGTACTGTCTCTTTGCGCTGCTGATGGCTCTCCGGAGTGCATACCTGGACTTCCTGTACTCCTCCAAATCACCTGAGTTGTAGGCGTCTGTCCGTGCTTTAAGTTTGGCACGGACTTCTCCGTTAACCCAGGGCTTCTGATTGGGGAATGTCCGCACAGTAATCCTCGGTACGACGTCATCGATGCATTTTCCGATGTATCCAATGACCGCGTCCGTGTATGTGTTTATGTCTGTGTCCTTAAACACACACCACTCCGTCGTGCTGATGAAGCAGTCGCGCAGAGCCGAGTCTGATTGGTCGGACCACTGCTGAATGGTCCGCGTCACCGGTCCGTCACGCTTCAGTTTCTGCCTATAGGAAGGCAGCAGCAGAACTGAGGCGTGGTCAGATTTTCCGAATGGAGAGCGAGGGAGGAGCTTGTACGTGTCCGCGTAAGAGGTGTAAACATGATCGAGTGTGTTCTCGCCACGCGTGGGACAGCTGATGTGTTGGTGGTATCTCTCGGCAGGACTTTCCTCAGGTTGGTGCTGTTAAAGTCTCCGGCTACAATGAACGCAGCCTCCGGCCGTGAGGTCTCTGTCCTGTCGATAACTCCAAACAGCTCGTCCATGGCCTTGTTGTTGTCGGCGTGTGGGCGGAACATACACTGCTGTCATGACAACCAATGTAAACTCACGCGGAAGATAATAAGGCCAGCATCTGATCATGAGGTGCTCCAGGTCCGGAGAACAGCCCGTAGAAATAATCTCCACATCTGAGCACCACTTGTTGTTCACCATGAAGCAGACACCTCCTCCCTTGCTCTTTCCTGAATGTATATTGTCCGGTCCTGTCGGTGAATGGAGAGTCCCTCGGGAACAATGGCGGAGTCCATCGGGGATCGAAGGGTCGAGCCAAGTTTCCGTGAAAACCAAAACGTTACAGTTCTTAATGTCCCGGTTGACGCAACGCCATCCTGCTCCGGAGTTCATCCAGCTTGTTATCCAGGGACTGAACATTAGCCAGAAGAATACTCGGGAGAGGAGGCCGGTTTTCACACGTTTCCTCAGCCGGACTAGGACTCCGGCCCGCGACCCTCTTTTCCTCCCCCACCTCCGCTGCTAAGGTTCAACAACAGGCAGGCTCCGCCATGGAGATTCCACGTTATGCGCTGGAAGCGGTGGCGATGAAAAAGTTTTTTCCACCACCACCGACCTAATTTGTAGAAGTTTTTCTCTATCATATTGTATGATAGGGCTCTCTTTAGCAGGTTGCATAACTTAAAAAAGAAGAAATAAATAACAAAATAGTGCAAAAAAACAGCAAAGTTGAGGGGAGAGCTCGAGACATGACACGGCAGCCATCCTCGGCGCCATCTTGTTGACACAATCAAAATGCCGGAAAATACAAAATAACCAAAAAATAAATAAAATGCAGAATGTAGCAAAAATTATACAAATGAAAAATCATATATGCAAATTTTATTTATTTATTTATGTTTGTCAGAAGGTTTAATAAACACTCTTATTTCATGCTTCAGGCTTTGTCTGTCAGTGAATTAGTTTTTACTTTGGTTTACTTTGACTCACTGTCTTTGTCAGGTGCCGTTTTGGGTTCGGGGGCTTTCGGGAAGGTCGTCGAGGCGACAGCATACGGTCTGGGAACTAACAACAACATCACCCGAGTCGCTGTTAAGATGCTCAAACGTCAGTCCCAGGCTCCACCTTCATCATCTTCAACATCATTACAACACTTTATCTTTGTGCTGATCCACCTTTGTGCTTTATGTATTCATAAACAGCGAGTGCTCACTTGGAGGAACGGGATGCTCTGATGTCGGAGCTGAAGATCCTCAGCCATCTTGGTTACCATGACAACATTGTCAACCTATTGGGCGCTTGCACTCGAGGAGGTGATGGCAGTTTTAATATTTAACCAGAAATATAAAACTATCAGTGTCTAGCTACATGTCACAAAGGAGGAGATGTGACAACCGAACACATAAATATGAAAGACAAATGTGGATTCATCTGCTGTGGAAAAATTTTTACATGTTTTTTACAGGCCCATGGGGGACTTGAACTGGCGACCCTCTAGTTCCCAAGCCAAGTCCCCACAGACAGAGTTACTGCCGCCCTTTTCCACTAGTACCTACTCGAAGCTCAACTCGACTTGGTTTTTAGGCTTATCCATCCATCCCGTGTTAGTACCTGGTACCATCCCATTCGTGTTAGTACCTGGTACCCAGTAGGTACCAGGTAGTTCCTAGTTCCTACTCGGCCGGTTCCAAGCGAGGCTGAGTCGAGCCGAAAATGTGACGTCGGCAGACGGCAGGCCACTGATTGGCCAGGGCCTGACGTCACTAGATGCGTCGGGAGAGCGACTCGTTCATAAGAGTCAACCGCGCCATTTTTAAAACGCAATAACAACAACGAACACGATCAGAGATGCTGCACAGAAATCAACCCCGCGGATGGAGCAACGACGAGCTGCTGCAGACATTTCTTTGTCTGGTGGCCTCCATTGCTCCGTAGTCGTTTCGTGTTTGTGTCGCATAACAAATGACGTCGCTGGAGTTTCGGCCGCGTTGCTATGACGACCCCACCCACGCTGAGGTGTAATGGAAAACAACCGAAACTAAGCCGAGCCGAGCCGAGTAGGTGCTAGTGGAATAGGGCCATTGCTGAATTTACTGAAGTCCTCAAACCAGGACCAGGAGTCCAGGTGCTGGAGGTTCATGTTCACTGCATCGTCTGCAGACCTGTTGGCACTGCAGGTGAACTGACGGGTCTGTGTCACCTGAGGTCCTCTGTGTTTGGGGGGGTGGACATAGAAACAGGAGAACTTGTTCAGATTGTTGATGGAGTGTGTGTGTGTGTGTGTGGGGGTGTGTTAAAGTCACTGAGGACAGTAAATAAAGAGTCGGGTTTGTTCGCTCCACATTCAGAATCTGGCCTCTGCTCGTTGGCCTGTGGTGAGACGTAAACACCGACCAGCATGAATGAAGAGAACTGACGGGGATCAAAATGTTTACAGGTGATGAAAAATTATTCCAGATCAGGAGAATAATGTTGTTTCATGAGATGCAGTGCAGAGTCCAGTATCAACACAACCACGTTTCCTTGAAGCGTTTCATTGCACAGTGAGCGTCGTTGGAAAGAAAAATTCCCGGTAAAGGTGGGAGACACAGAAGCTTTTCTTCTCTTCTCAAATTTCCGTGCATGATCAAAAGTGAGGTTACCTTTGACTAGACTGTCCAATAATTCCTCTGATGATGCAGGGAAAGTGAATAAATCTGCTGGTGTTGTTGCTCTCAGTGTGTCTTAGAAGTGTCAACACAGAAAAACAACAGCAGCACACTGAGGCAGCACCATTAAGGATCATCAATATCAACCTAGATAAAATGATAAAAAATATTTATTGATAATAAAAATAATTGTTAGTTGGAGTGTTAGACATCTTATTTTCAGTAAAGTGCACATTGATGAGCATCACTGAACAACTGTTGTTCACTGAAGGATTTTCCAGCTGTGAGCAGTCTCATCTATGCCAAGCATCATGGGAGTCTTTAAGTAATTTCCTCAACTAAAAACCTTGTCGGTTGACCAATTACAGTCTGAAACCGATCCATCATGTTTATTCTTAGAGTGTCTGTAACCTTTTATCCTCTGTCTCTCACCAGGGCCCATGTTGATGATCACAGAGTACTGTAGCTATGGCGACCTGCTGAACTTCCTGCGGGCTCACAGTCAGGACTTCATGGCGTCCATTTTGAGTGTGGATGAAGTGGAGGGCGAGGCCTTCTACAAGAACATGGCAGCCCAGCACGCCAGGCTCAGGAGGTCTCAAGTTTCCTCTGATGGAAAATCTCTGATGGAATATTTGGCCTTCCAAACAATATTACCAGATGTTAGATACAGAGAGTGAACCTGATGATTTTACTGATGAATATTTGTTTCAATAACTCAAAGACAGACAGACAGAAATGTTTAAAGTTCATTTCAGTGAAAAAACAAGAACCAGACTCATAAAACGTTTCCTCAATTTAAACCAAGAAATAAGTCAGAAAGTGTAAAATGCAAAAAATTTCACCATCAACTGCTTGGCTGTAAGCTTACTGCATTCATCATTACCTGACTGTGATCACTCTGACATCGCCTGCCATGGTGTCACTGTGTGTGCGTGTGTGTTGCAGTGACAGTGGGATCTCGTGCTGTTCAGAGTACCAAGAGATGCAGCCGGTCCTGAGTCCAGGACAAACACACCCAGGTAAACACCTGAACACACCCCATCACTCCTGAACACACACACCTGAACACACCTGATCATTCCTGATCACACACACATGAACACACAACTGAACACACACACCTGAACACACCTGTAGGATTTGTCTTTGAGGTCAGACCTCTCTAACTTTCTGTCTGTCTCTCAGGTGCGCAGACAGACAGCCTGTCTGTCAGTGACCTCATGAGGTTTTCCTACCAGGTGGCTCAGGGTCTGGACTTCCTGTCTACCAGGAATGTAAGAAAACAGACACACGTTTGTCCTCCTGTGCTTGTGAGGATCCTCACATACATACACAGATCAATGTCATCAGACTTCAATCAGTCTTCCTTCCTTGCTTCAATCAGGAGTCAGACACCTGTAAACCTGACAACACCTGTCTCTCTCTCTCTCTCTCTCCACCTGTCTGTCTCTCTCTCACTCTCCACCTGTTTCTCTCGCCACCTGTCTTCTCTCTCTCTCTCTCTCTCTCCACCTGTCTTTCTCTCTCTCTCTCTCTCTCTCTCTCTCTCTCTCTCTCCACCTGTCTCTCTCTCTTTCTCTCTCTCTCCACCTCTCTCTCTCTCTCCTCTCTCTCTCTCTCCCTCTCTCTCTCTCTCTCTCTCTCTCTCTCTCTCCCCACCTGTCTCTCTGTCTCCACCTATCTCTCTCTCCACCTGTCTCTCTCTCTCTCTCTCTCTCTCCTCTCCTCCTCTCTCTCTCTCTCTCTCTCCCACCTGTCTCTCTGTCTCCACCACCTGTCTGTTTCTCTCTCCCTACCTGTCTGTCTCTCCCCGACTGTCTCTCTCCCCACCTATCTCTCTCTCCCCACCTGTCTCTCTCTCAGTGTATCCACAGAGACGTAGCGGCGAGGAACGTCCTGCTGACGGATCGTCGTGTTGCAAAGATTTGTGACTTCGGTTTGGCTCGAGACATCCGAAATGATGACAGCTACATCGTGCAGGGAAACGTAAACAATCGATGTTAACGCCTTGTTTCTCCAATTGTAGTTTCTATAGCAACAGATAAAAACCAAGTGGAATCGTTTTACTTTGACACTGTTTTATTGTGACAGGCTCGTCTTCCAGTGAAGTGGATGGCTCCAGAGAGTATCTTTCAGTGTGTTTACACCGTGCAGAGTGATGTCTGGTCCTACGGAGTCTTACTGTGGGAGATTTTCTCTTTGGGTAACCATGGCAACACATCATCAATCACATTACAGCTCTGATATGAACCAAGATTGATTATTGAGTGACAATAAATAGTTCGGTGGTCTGTTGTGGCCATCAGGTAGAAAAGAGGAACATCTCCAAGGAATAAAGCGCCTCTGAGCCTCAGTGGCTGTTTCTGTGTGTGTGTGTGTGTGTGTGTGTGTGTGGCTACCTGTTCAGGTAAGAGTCCTTACCCAAATGTTGCCGTGGATACCAACTTCTACAAGATGATCCAAGATGGTCGCCACATGGATCAGCCAGACTTCGCTCCAGCAGAGATGTGAGGAGACAGAACAGAGTTCTGTTAATGTGAATAAAGTTGTTTTGAATCTAACAGACACCTGTCCTCTCAGGTATGAGCTGATGACGCTCTGCTGGAGTCTGGAGCCCACAGACAGACCAACCTTCAAAATGATTGGCCAGCTCATTAACAGGCTCCTCCCCTCCACCAGAGACACATCACCACATCACAGCAACCAGGTGAGGACGAATCACACCTGAGCAGGTGAACAGGGGGGAGGAGCTTTTATCAGCTGTCAGTCAGGCTTTAAACTGTTTAAACAGTCGGTGCCTGAAGTCTTCGTTACCTCTTCTTCTCTCCTCAGCTGACGTACAGGAACATCAGTGAGTGTAGAGAAGAAGAAGAAAAGGAGGAAGAGGAGGTCAGTGGAGGAGAAGCACTGAAGAGAGGAGAAGAAGAGCGCAGCCAAAGAGGTAATGAAGCAGGACGACTTCAGCTGTTGCTAAGAGACAGTTTACCAGTGTAAATCTCATCTGACTCCGCCTCCTTTTGATCCTCTCAGAGCACCATGACGACGACGATGATGATGAGGAGGGCGTACCAATGATGAAGAACATCTACCAGCTGTCCTGATCATCTCGTCCAGTAAAATGTGTCTCAGTTTGTCACATGGTGTTCACTGTCTGCTAATAAAATGGACACTCAGACCTTTTCACTGAAGTTTTTTTTTACAAATCTTGAAGCTTCATGCTTTGTTCTGTTGATCCCAAAAAGGCTGATCAGTTTATTATTGGCAGTTTCATTTTTAGTTGAGTACTGAACTTATTTGTATTTCTAATCTGACTGTGGTAACCTTTGCATAAAGGGGGTCAGCCAATGATCGGATACATAATTTATAAACAATCATGTCTGTGAAACTAGAAAATGATCAGGTGATGACGTTTTGATCTCAGTACTCTGATGGCAGAAGTGACAGTCCTAAATAAAGTTGGTAGCGCACTACAGGCAGGTGTTGCTCTTTTCATTTACTGATCTCAGACGTTCATCACATCTTTGATCTTGGTGGAAGAAACAAGCTGTTTTGGTTGGTGGCTGTCAGTTCATCTTTGAGTGTTAACAAAGGTGTCTCACATGGTTCTGTTCTAGCACCACTTTTATTCACTATTTTATAAAGGAATGATTCATCTAGACTGGATTGTCTGTACAACCCTGCCCTCTGTTGCTCAGGTGCTTCAAAACTTACAGCATTTTTTTATTGAGCTTAAATTGCAATTAAACTTGGACAAATCAAAATCTATGATGTTTTCTAGAAAACTGATACTGAAGTGACTTTATGACTCTTAACAGGACAACACATGAAAGAGTTTCCTCTTATAAATATCTGAAATATGTATACATATCTCTGGCTCAAGGACAAGCTGTTCAGAAAAAACAAATAAATGAACTGATTAGGTCTGTAAAAGTAAAACTTTCTTTTCTAGAAATAACCCAGAACTGTAGAAACAAACTATCATGCATGAACCCTTTTTTTATGCATGATGGACTGTGGCGATGTCTTGTACATGCACCGTCCTGTCTTTATTCTTCAACCTGTGGAAGCAGGCTGTCATTCATTTTGAACACATCAGTTTATTCTGTATGGTACAAGGTTGGACGGCCGACATCGGCAGTAAGAAGAGAACAAAGCTTCGTACTATTTATTCACAAAATATTTTTTGGGAAACGTCCTGGGCCTCTTTGGGAAAATATCTCTTAAATACTGAACAGGAGGGCGACCATGTGCAGAGGCTCTATTATCAGAGGAGCTGATTCCCCCCAATCAACTGAAATCTGAACGACCGACACAGAACAGTGAATGTGTGTTTCTTTGGAGTGAAACAGTCTTTATGTTGATTTCTTTGGATTGCTTGGTGCATATTTGGTATCTAATCAGCATGTTGTTGTAAAAGCGAGCTGCCCTTCCCTGTTTAAAGACAGGTTATAATTATAATAATAATTTATGACAGTCATGAATTGATGACAAACCCACTCAGATGATACTAGGAGGTTTCACTGCACTCTGACCTCAGGCAGGCAGTTCTCTGTGTGACTGAATTTAAGTCACTCTGCAAGTTAATGAATAATACAGAAATACAGAAGATGATGGAGGCTGTTATATCATCCTGTTTTGATGTAAACACAATAAATCCTGAACTTCAAACTTAAAATAACAGATTACAGATTACAGCTAATCTATCAAAGAAAAGGTCATCTTGATTTGTTCAGGAATTAAACATTACACAACAAGTCAGCTGATCAGAGCTCGCAATAATGAAATCTGAACCTACCTGCTGGATTTATAACATCATGTATAACAACAACATGTATTTACAGATTCTGGATTTTTAAAGAGGAGTTCGCTGACCCCTCAGACTGACACACTCGTATTTAGGCTGTGAAGAGAAGTGATCATCTCCA
Organism: Scortum barcoo; assembly: GCA_023238725.1. NCBI lineage: Eukaryota > Metazoa > Chordata > Actinopteri > Centrarchiformes > Terapontidae > Scortum > Scortum barcoo. The sequence goes on from CM041534.1 coordinate 25,896,976, forward strand.
CCTTCGTTCATCCTGATTTCACAGGCGTCTGTTTGCTTGTAGATTTAATGCTGTTTGTAGTTAATCATTTATCAAAATGATTATTGTGAAGAATAAGCTGAACTAAAATTTATATGCTGAACCTGCATCAATATTTAGCTTCTTTGGATGCAGCTCACTCTCCTTGAAGACGTTGGGTTCAGCACAGAAACACTGTGAGAAACGTTGATGTTTGTTAAGTTTACAGATGTGACACCTTTAAAACACAATCAGCTTCTGATGGTTCAGTTATCATATGCTACATAAAGATGTAATAACTTCATAACCGACTGTTCTCAGGGTTTCTGAGCTGGAGCCGGCTGTAACACCTGTCAGCTGAGTGCAGAGGGGGCGGAGCCTCATTAAAGAGATTACCTGACATGTTTTACTGCTGCTGGACTTTACACTGTGATGAACATTAATTTCAAAACAGGTGAGGTCACAAACATTTCATCCACAAACGTCTTCATTACTGACTTTTATTCCATGTTGGAGGGATTGACTGAGGTACTGATGGATTTATTAATGTACTGATGAACTGACTGAGGTATTGATGGATTGATTCATGTACGGATTGATGATGTGTTGCAGTATGAAGTGCACTCTGTCTTCTCTGGAGGTTCTGCTCAGCGTCGTGTCATCTCTTCTTCTGATCTGCTGTATCGGACTGATCGTAGTTTCATGGATCAGTCTAAAGCCCGAAGGTAAACACAGAGTCCTGTTTTAATAAAGTGATCAGGTGTCAGCAGATGATATTGATCAGAGCATTGTTGTTTGTGTGCCGAGGTGCCATTGAGCCGGTGGTGCTGAGTGGTCGGATGGTGATCACAGAGGGAGCAGTTTTCTCTGAGGAGCTGAACAACTCCAGCTCTCTGCTCTTCAAGTCTCTGGCTTTCGACGTCCAACACCTGGTGAGCAGCTTTTATTTTGAAAATAACAGGCAGCTTTTTCCTTCTTTAACAACTGGTAGCATCATCAGCTTTTATTGTGAAAGACAACAGCAGGAGAACTGGCTTAGTATTGATCAGTGTAACAGCAATTTAAAGTACATACTATCCTGATGTGATCTATAAAATTGATCAGTATTGATCAGTTTCATCAGGTTAAAATGATGTCGCAGTCTGCAGGCGTCAGCTGATCCCAGCTTGACTTCTGATTGGTCAACAGGTTTCTGAGGCGTTCGGTCGCAGCGAGCTCCGACATCTCTTCAAGTCCTGTCAGGTTTTATACTTCAGGTCAGATATGTGATCAATCACTGATCAGTGATTTATTTCTAACCAATGGTCTCATTTATACTGATTGATTGATTGATTCAAACAGATCTACCAGTAATAAAAGATCTAATGAATATATTGATTATTTGATCATTGAATGTTAATTGATGTGTGTGTCCTCAGTCAGGGCAGTGTGGTGGTGACCTTTGACCTCTGGTATAATCAGCTGATCAATGTGAAGGAGGCGGAGCAGCAGTTGGGGGCGGGGCTTCAGGAGGTTGGGCCCACAGGATTGGTGATTGACAGAAACAGCATCCAGATCACAGGTGAAAGTGGAAGATCACAAATTTAACAGGCGATAATCAGAGCAGTTTTAGCTTCACCATCTACAGAAACTTAGTGACAGTGAAGAAATGTGTAAATAATCCAGGAAACATTCAGAAGGCCGGTTCTCTAAGTCAAAGAGATCAGTGAGATTTTATTCATGTTTCCACTCCAGCTCTGTTCATGTCGCTCTGGATCACACAGACACGACTGTCGTTTCTTTGTGTTCCTGTCAATGTGTTTGTTCAGAGAGACAAGACGAGACAACACCTTCACCGACGACCGTCGCACCCACAACAGGTGAGAAAACTCTGAAATTCTCGCCTGATCTACTATTAAAGGATCTTCTTCTGTCTAAGCATCAAACACACCAAACAGCACCGAGACAAAACCTGAAGAAACTCACACAAAGTCTTTTCAGCTGTCGATCATATTTAGTTGGTTCACTTACCAAAGGTGTCATTTTAAATGGTTTTATTGAAGACGTTAAACTCATATTTGTCTCACTTTATAACAGTTTCTCTTTGTGTGCGCAGTAACTTGCCGTCCTCACTATAAGCTGTGTGCTGATGGACTGACGTGTGCTCTGATCAGTCGGTTCTGTGATGGAGTCGATGATTGTCCTGACGCCTCTGATGAAGACGCCGCTCGCTGTGGTCAGTGATCCTCTGACATCTGGATCCATTTTCATAAAGCTGCTGCAAAGTGTTTCTCCTGGTGATGAAATTGTCAGAAAAAGTTCAGAATTATGATGTTTTCTAAGAAATTAAGTTAAGATTAGATCCTGGAAATGATACAAGTTTTTCACAAAGCATCTCCTGAGGGGAAACTGCAGCAGGGACGACTGTTACAAGGTTTAGGAGTCTCTAAAGCAGAGACAACAGTGGAGAGACACAGATGGGAGAGAAATATTCTCCAAACACTGAATAACAGTGAGTTAATGAAACATGATGGATTAGATCCAGAAAATGTTTGTAGTCTGCCTCATTAGAGATGCACTTACATCTCCCATCCAACGCAAACACAACAGCAGAAATACGTGAGTACAACATGAAGATATTTGAAAACCATCTTGTTTGCATATCTCCCCTCTCGCTAAAGACTCACATCACACACATGCACACACACACACACACACACGCGTGCCTCCTCTCGCTCTCGCCCTGCTCACTGATGGACAGTAACTTCACTGTCTGTTCTATGACTGTTATCATTGATAGTGTTTTTTATTTCCACTCTCTTATCAGTTAATTCATCGTATCAGTCAGCAGGGTTGATCTCAGCTCCTCACAGAGGTCAAAGTTTCTGTCCCGGCCTTGCTCAAAATCGCTCAGTATTTTTGTAAATCGTTCCTCCAAAGTGAGGAGCACTGAGAGGTTCAGCATGAAGCTGATTTCTATGAAATGATTCATGTGAGAAACGTTTACAGGAGCTGAGATGTAACCAACACCAGGATCGTTATCAGCTGTTCGTCATTGTCTGTGGATTTTCTGTGTGACATCATCACTGTTGTTTCCATAGCGACAGTGTGTGACGGACAGTTCGTGCTGAGAGGTCCGAGCGGCTCGTTCAGTTCGTCAGATGCCTCAGAGACGTACGACAACAACGTCCTCTGTCGCTGGATCATCAGGTACGCACACACACAACACAAACACAATACACAACATAACACAATACACACAGTGCAGAACACGCATACACATATTGATCAGGTTTGTTGTTTATGCAGAATATTTTTCAACTCATCAAAATAGTAAACAAAGTTGTTGTTATTTTCAGGATCGATCGAGGACTTTCTGTTCAGTTTAAAATCAATCGATTTGAAACCGAAGAATACTCAGACACTCTGAGTCTGTACCAAGGAGTCGGGCCAGAGAAACACCTGAAAGGTAAACACACACACTCACACACGCACACAGAGACACTCACACACACACACTCTCACACACACACACATGCACACATGCACAGAGACACTCACACACACGCTCTCTCATTGTTACCTGGTTTCAGCTCAGCTCTCAGGCTCCGCCCCTGCTGAGATTGTGTGGCTGCTGACCGACCAATCAACTGTGGAGTTTACTTCTGATGAAATCAACAGTTTTTCAGGATTCAACGTCTCCTACAGCGCCGCCAACACCTCCATCCTGTCAGGTGACTTCACATCCCGTTATGGCAAGTCATGCAGACAACGTGCAAACATGTTCTCAACATGTGGTTGACGTGTTGATTTTCAACACATGGACAACACGTATCTAAAAAATATATAAACACGTTGCTGATGTGTTAAGAATCGACACGTGAACAACGAGTAGTATCAGACATCAGTTTCAGGTGATTCTGATCCACCTGTCCACCAGGTGAGTGTCCTGAGTTCCCATTGGCTGCTAAGCAGATCCTGCTGCTCAGGATCCTTTTATTTCTTTTCTTCCTTTTAATGCAGCTGATGAAAACTAATATTTTTAAAAAGGGAACATTAATATATTTGCCTCCTTTTTCTCCACTGCTGCCTCAACGCGTTTTAACGCGTTGTTGACGTATTAAAACTCAACACATCAACACACGTTAACAATGTGTTGGTAACATGTTGCTGAACATCACGTGTACTTGGACTGCAAGTCTTTCCACATCTGTGAGGTGACGACACTTCATGTTGCTGCTCACAGGACGAGAAGAAAGAGACGGAAATAAAGAGCGTGTGTTACTGTGGGTGTGTGTTTTTGTATGTAACTGTGTATAACTGTGTGTCTGTGTGTGTATGTGTGTTCAGACCAGCAGAAGCTCACCTGTACCTTTGAGCAGGGCATGTGTTTCTGGCAGCAGCCCGATGATTATGATGGCGAATGGATTCGAACCAGCGGCAGCACACTTCCTCCGCTGACCGGCCCGAGTGGTGACCACACGCTGGGCAACAGCTCAGGTGTGTTCAACATTTTAATGATGTAGATAAATCATCACAAACAGGAAACAAGATAATCATCACAAAGTTACCAAAATAAAATCTAATTAACAAAAGAAACTTTATAAAGTAAAATAAAACTGATCAAACTGTGATTCACTAATAAAATAATGAAGACTGTTCATCACGCTGTGGTTGTTTGTGGTGACATCAGTCATATTCTTATTGTGATCAATAATATTGATCAGTTTGTGTCTCTGTCAGGTTTCTACATCGTCACCACTCTGAGTCCAGGACAGTTTCTGAAGAGCTTCAGGATCCACAGCCTCCCTCTGACTCCGCCCACACAGCCCATGTGTCTGAGCTTCTGGTAAACAACTGGAAAATAAACAAATAAAATGATAACAAAAGAACAACAAACAAATAAACATGTCAACAACAAGAAAACAAATATGTCAATGATGAATAAAGAAATAATATTTAAAAAGTGAAAAGACAAAAGACGAACAAAGACTATTAAACATGACAGTCCAGTCTGGACTGAGATCAGGATTTGGAGTTAGTGAGGAAATCAGAGGGGTGTTCCACGAAGCTGTATTAAGGGAAAGTCTGGCTTATTTCGATAAGTCTGGCTCATTTAAGAGAGAGTCTCGCTCCATCATTCGTGGCTTATTTGAATGCCCGCTGAGTAACCATGGTAACTAATGCCGCAGAACTAGGGTTAGGGTTAGGGTAGAAAAATATATATACAATTTATAATAAATAATGAATCGAAAATGTTCCCAGGGCAGAGCATCCCACTATGTGAATATAAATGTATATAAATAACCCTAACCCTAACATATGCTGCCCTCAGTGTACAGAGGTAGATTTTACTGACCTATTTTTGTAATGTAATGTCTCCTCCATAATGAAAAGTAAAAAGGAAAACTAATAAAAATGTGCTCATAAAGAGACAACTTCCTAAGTATTGTTCAATTTTAATGAAATATGTGGTCCTTTGGGATTTGAACCAGTGACCCTCCTGGTTCCCAAGCCAAGTCCCCACAGACTGAGCTGCTGCCTCCCCATGTTTGTTTGATGCTTAAACACATCGGGTTTATGTCAATTTTCCTAAGTTGATCATTGTTTTAAATATAAATCTAATAATGCTAGCTTAATACTACTGATAATGACTTGAATGCTCATTTATTAATAAATTGACAAAGCAAAGCCAGTTTAATTGTGCAGCACATTTCACACAGAGACAATTCAACATGCTTTAAATAAAACTAATGAAAGAAAAGAGCAAAGTGAAATAAGATGAAAGTGAAATAAACATATAACATGAAACAAAGGGATTAGGCTTGTACGACTTGGGCAACTTGCGCATTTAGTCTGTCAGCTATTATATATATTTTTTCTTTTTTCTTTTTTCATCAGATCTCCCTCCCTTTGTTAATTGCAGCAGTGTTTCTGCTGATGAGAAGAAGCTCTCGCTCTACTTTCCTCTTGCACCATCCTCTTTTCTCCCATCGACTCGTCAGGGCTTCTTACGTTCCTCGGGCACTCGCACATAGCCGGACAGTGAAAGCCTCGCTTGAATTAGCCTCGATTAGATGAGGCTGAAATGTGTTAGTGGAACGACTTGAGGCTTAATTTGGGAGATGGCGTTAGTTCAAGCGAGGCTTTCTCCGGTCAGCCTGGCTTTCTTTAGCTCTGTTGATGGAAAACCCCCCTGAGGGTTCACCTGGTGATCAGGATACGTTGCCATGGTAACTGATGCTACACACCTTCTCCGTGTGTGATATTATCATACTGTTAACTCCCACATTCACACAGTTGCTGAGCTCTGATGCTTTCAGCTCGTCTCTGCTTCACTTTTTCATTCTGGCATTTGTTTCTGATTGGTGACATATATATATTAACTAGTGTAAACAAATAGTAAATGTAAACAAGTAAACAAGCCAAGACAATATGTAAACCGGACAAAAATGTCACACATATGTGTGTATAAACAGAAAAAAAGGAAACATGTAAACAAATATACATTTAGAAAAGGATTAACAGACACTTAACAGGAAATTGTGTGCAGGTATCACATGTTTGGAAAAGACGTCCATCGTCTCAGAGTCCTGCTGCTCCAACCGTCTCCATCACCTGCCGATACCGTGGTATTCCAGAAAGACGGTAACTATGGTGATAGCTGGAACTACGGCCAGGTGACTCTCAACCTGACAATGGAGACCACGGTCAGTGACATCACACAAGAAGTCCACAGACTGATGGGCAACATGTTTTTTCAGCTGATCAATAACTGATGCATCAGTGTGACTTATGCAGGTGGTGTTTGAAGCTCTGAAAAAAGGAGGGCTGATCAGCGACATCGCTCTGGATGACATCACATTGACCTCTGATGCCTGTGGCCCCGCCCCCCCTGAACCTACCAATGTGCCACCTCCAACAACAGCACCCCCCATACCAGGTATCACACAGACCAGGCCCCCATACCACTTATCACACAGACCACACCCCCTATACCAGGTATCACACAGACCACTCCCCCACTCCAGGTATCACAAAGACCACGCCTCATGTTTATCAGGTAATAGATAGTTCTTAAACCTGTGATGTGGATCCTGCTTGACCCCTCTGCTCTGATTGGTCCAGCTGACTGTGGAGGACCCTTTGACCTCTGGGAGCCAAACTCCACCTTCAGCTCACCAAATTACCCACAATCCTACGGGAACATGGCTTCATGTGAGTGCACCTGTGTGTCCAGGTTTTTACTTCTGTCAGTACTGCGAATATCTGAACTTGTAATAAAGACTTTATCTGTGTCCTGATTCTCTACAAACTCATGAGTTTTTTGTTTGTCAGAAACTTCAACATTAGTTCAACATTAACTAGCAACAGAAACACAACTCCAGGAAGTAATTAACTACAAAACAAAAAACAAGCGACAAGCTGTCTGAATCCAACTTTTCATTTTGAAGAGGAAGAACACATTTAACGATCCTCTCCCTGATTTGTCTGCCATCTTCGCCTGTAATTACCCGTGATCCTCTGCTGCTGCAGGTCTGTGGACTCTCCACACCAGCAAGGGTTTAAACATCCAGCTCCACTTCCTGGACTTTGATGTTGAAGCGACCTATGATGTTGTAGAGGTGCGAGATGGGGCGGGGCCAAACTCCACCTTACTGGGTGAGGATATCTTTTACCCAGAATCCTTGTGTGTGAACATGTGACTTATTCTATTTTATCCTGCATATATAAACTTGTTTTGTTTCTCAGCTGTCCTTACTGGTAACAGTGGCCCCGCCCACGATTTGTTATCAACAACCAATCAAATGACAGTGTGGTTCTTTACGGACGAATCAGGTTACGGTCGAGGATTCAAAGCCAACTTCACCTCCGGGGTCAACCTGGGGTCACCAGGTGAGCTCAGGGTCAGAGATCAGAGGGTTAACAGCAGTATTATTGATTATTTATTTCACTGATGGGTGTTGTTTGTGAACAGCTCCATGTGCAGTTGGTCAGTTCCAGTGTCAGACAGGAAGCTGTATCCATGGTAACAGTCAGTGTGACGGTGTAGCTGACTGTCCTGACGGCTCTGATGAAGCCGACTGTGGTGAGTCGATTAGTTGTAGCTTCTCCCGTGATCAATACATGGGATCAATACTGATGTCAGACATGAATCTCTGTGTTTTGATTGGTTAGAAACTGTATTACACATAAATATATACACATATATACACATAACACATACATTTATATAAATCTATTTTTATTATGTTATGTTACCTACCTATTTATATTAAATGGTTAAAATGTGTCAGAACATGTCATCTTATGTCAAACAGGTGTTACATCACATATGACATCACACAATGTGATGTCATCTAATGTTACGTGTTGTATTTAATGATGTCACATCACAATATGCCATGTTTATGTAACATTAATTTTGCTACATTGTGCGATGTTGCACCACAGTATGCTCCATGTTCTGTCATTAAGTGATGTCACAGGGTATGATGTTCTGTTGGAAAGAACTGACAGGTGAATCTAACTAAACTAAACTAAACTAAACTAAACTGGCTTTACACCACACTAACCAACACTAACTAAGCAAACACTGTCAGAGGATATGTGTGATTTTTTTTATTGTTATAATTTTAAAGTATATTTTTGTGTGTGTGTGTGTGTGTGTGTTTCAGTTGTGCTGCAGGTGAATGGTTCTCGTCGTCTCCAGTTTCAGCTCGTCTCCTCTCTGCTCACCGTGTGTGCTGACACCTGGAGCTCTCATCTGTCTCACTTCACCTGTCAATACCTGGGATACAGGTATCTGTCACCTGTCTCATCTCACCTGTCTGTCTTCACCTGTCGTTACCTGGGATACATTTGCTGTGTCTGAACAGCAGGTCTGTTCTGTTGCAGGTGGACTAGCTGGAGGTTCTGGTAGCAAACAGCAACATAAAGACTCAGATCTGGTTTTTGTTTGTTCTGGACTCTGCAGGTCCGGGAAGGCCACATTGCTGCAGGCTCTGCCACAAGATTCACCTTTCACCAACATCACAGTCACCAGCAGCGGAAGACTGGAAACCAGTGCCAGGTACTGAAAACCAGAACCCGGACCAGAACCTAAATAGCAACAGAACCCTGAAGCTGTGAGTCAGGAAGAGTCGGATACTGTGGGACCAGAATTAGGACTAAAATTAGACCAAGAAACAGAATCACGAACAGACAGCAAAAGAACTCTGATAAGACCCAGAACTACAGCTAGAACCAGAACCAGAATCATGTCTAGATCTAGAGATAGAACCAGCTCTAGAGCTAGAAACACAACCAGATCTAGAGATAGAGCCGGGACCAAATCTAGAACTAGAACCAGAACTAGAACTAGAGCAGGAAGTAGAATTATGGTCAAATGGTAATGGAATCCTGAAGGTCTCGGTCAGTTACTGAAGACTTGACACACAATTAGATCCAGAACAAGGGAGAGGTTTAAAACCAGAACCAGTCAGAAGACCAGAGTCACCAATAATGGTGGTTTTGTTTTTACAGTGAAACCTGCATCAGTGACAGGGTGGTGTCTCTGGACTGTGACAACCAACGTGAGAACACTCTTAAACTCTGACAGTTAAAACCTCGCTTCATCAGTCGTTTCATGTCAAGTGATGGAGCCTCTGTGTGTTTCAGCTTGTGGAGTTCGAAAGGCCATGAATGAGTCGAGACAGACAGACCAATCAGCAGAGAGAATGTCTGCTCAAGGTAAGTCTGAATCTTCTTGTTGATGTAATCTGTTTCTCTTTCAGTCTGACTGTGGTGTATGTTTGTTGTTACCTGTCAGGTGAGGTCAGGGTGGTGGGGGGGGTTAATGCAGTGAAGGGGGCGTGGCCATGGATTGTGTCCCTGCATTGGAGAGGACGTCATGTGTGTGGAGCCACTGTGATTGGCAGAGACTGGCTGCTGACCGCTGCACACTGTGTCTATGGGTGAGAACTTTAATGAAGATTATTATTATTATTATTATTATTAAAACATTAAAACAAAAATAAACATTTAATGTCCATCACTCATTTCAAATGTAGAGTTATTTTAAACTATATTTATATATCATATATACAGTATTATATTATTATATCTCCTGACTGGTCTGCTGTGTAACATAACTGAGCTTTCCTTTAGTAAGTACAGCACCATAACATCTGATGTCAGGTTGCACATGACTGAAAAGTAACAGAGCTCAAAACTAAGTTTTCTGCAGCTGAAACTCTGGTTTATGACAGCAGTTGGTTGAGAAGCAGTGAAACATAAATCACAGGATAAAAACACAAAGCGCATGAACACAGCATATCAAGACAAAGTAAAAAATTGTATTAAATAAAGAACACAACTTTATACTTCATACTGTTACAAAATGAGTGAAATTATGTGTAAAAATATGAAATGTAAGGATTTATTTGATTGGTGAACTTGGTATGAAGGAAGCTCATAGTTATAGTAACAACTTTCAATAAAGACATTTCTGCATAACTCCTGTCTTCATCATCAGTATTTAGCAGCAGTGGTGGTGTCCAGCTAACAGCAGGTTCTGGAAGCAGCTTATGTAAAAATACAAAAACACATAAATAATAATAATAAAACAATCACAAGATAATTTCTTTACTTTTAATCAGTATATTTTGGTTGTGTTCAGTGATTAAATACAGCTCATTTCTACACATTACTTTGTGGGTTTATATCTTTCACTTAATAAAAATAAATAACAGATAAAAAAAAAAAAAAAAAGGTAATTTCCCAGCTTGGGATCAATAAAGTATATCTTATCTAATAATAACTGTTAAACTAATCACATGTATTGATGGATTTATGACACGTCTTTGCTTCGCAGGAAGAACACCCCCCACGAGCCATGGTTGGCTGTTTTTGGGCTTCACTCTCAAAGTGATATAAACTTTTTGGACGTTCAGACCCGACATGTCGATCGCATTATCATCAACCAGCAGTACAACAGACAGACTAAACAGGCTGACATCGCCATGATGCATCTGCAGAAGCCAATCAACTTCACTCGTCAGTAACAGTAAAAATTTAAATTGAACAAATTCATTTTTTTACAGGATGAAGCTCATAAAATTTCTCTCTGTCACCTCATTTGTCATGAAGCTCAGCACACAAATTACTGATTGGTTCGTAAAGAGCAACAACAACAAAACAAAGAAAAATTAAAGAGTAAACAAAAACAATCATCAGTTTGGCATTAATTTATAATTATAAAAGAGAACTTTAGAAACTGATTTTAGAAAAAGATATTATAAATTTAATCTGTAAGAGAAGCTTTGAAACTGCTGTAGTAATAAATACATCAAGGTATCAACAAGTTAACTGTGAATAATTCAAATAAATGCATTCAAAAGTGAAGAAAAAACAAATAAAAAAGTTTCACTTAAAAGATTTGGACATGGCACAATTATGGGTATAATGATACAGTAGAGCATAATTTAAAATAAGTAGCAACAAATGGATGACAAGTTTCCATCTGACAGTTTACAGATGGTTTATTTCTATGTGGAGGATTAAAGTAAGCTGATAATCAAAAACGGGGGTATTTGATAAAATTGATTTGTGACAACAGATAGATAAAAAATTGTATCATCTGCATACAGTTTGAGAAACTGTACAGAGCAATGAGGATGATAAATATGTTTCTTCCACAAAATCGTAAACAAGTTCTTATGTTTTCAGCCTTAAAATATTATGTTTCATGGTCAAAACTAAAACAAGAAACTTTGTTGTCGTATCAGGTTATTTCAGTGCTTTACGTTGTATTGTGTTGTCCAGAGTTCATCCAGCCAACCTGTTTACCTCATGAAGGTCAGGATTTGACAGCAGGAAGAAAATGTTTTATTGCTGGATGGGGACGTGATGCCGAGCAGGGTGAGAAACATCAGGACACAAACATAATTAACATCATGAATTAATTTGAGAATAAATTAGGATCCTCATAAATTTCATCAACTATCAGACTATTAGACTCTGTAGATATGAAACAGTACATGTATTCATACATTCAGTGCAGGATGTACAGTTATGTACAGATATGTGACCTCCTCAGTTTGGTATGTCCTCTGACACGAACAAAAACCGTTAAAATGGTGTATTACTGTCACAGCTCGCATGGCAAAACAGAAATTCTGTCTCTCTCTCCACCTGTCTGTCTATGTCAGGTTCTCTTCCTGACGTTCTCCAGGAGGCTGAGGTTCCTCTGGTGGCTCAGGATCAGTGTCAGCTTCAGCTACCAGAGTACACCATCACTTCCAGCATGTTGTGTGCTGGATACCCCGAGGGAGGGGTCGACACCTGTCAGGTAATGACTCACATGGGCTCACATGGACTCATCTGGACTTACATCGACTGTACAGTTAGTCCCCCATCAGGCTCTGATCCGGATCAGGTCTTGTTGTTGGAACAGATGATCCTAGGTAGCCTGCATGTATTTAGCCGTGACAGTCAGAGAGAAGGAGATACTGAACACCTCAGTAACGTTTACCCACCTGCTGACATCAGACTGTAGGGGAGGTGGTGCTGATGATGCTGCTGCTGCTGATGATGGTGATGATGTTGATGGTGATGGATGGTGAATGATGATGATAAATAAGGGCTCACAGCGGTCTCAGGACCAGAAGGCCTCCCTTAGAGGGGACTGTGAGGTCCCACACAGAAAAACAGCCTTTGGACAAAATGCTCTTTCTGTGAAGGCCAGTAAGATCTGGAACAGTCTTCCACTCTCCATAAGGGAGTGTCCCACATTACCAACCTTCAGAACTCACCTCAAATAGTAGCTGAAAGTGAACCACTTATCTTATGACCACTGATCTTTAATTTTTATTTTTTGTATACTGTTTTGTAATGTGCTTTTATTGTGACCTATATTAGCATTATTGCTATAATCCGGCATATTTACGTCTATAGACGTTCATTAATGTGCACTGTCCCTAACAAATAAACAAATAAATTAAAAAAATAAATGATGATGGTGATGATGATGATGGTGATGAAGATGATGATGGTGCTGATGATGATGATGATGATGGTGATGAAGATGATGATGGTGCTGATGACAATGATAATGATGATGGTGATGATGATACTGATGATGACGATGGTAATGATGATGATGGCGATGATGGTGATGATGATGATGATGATGATGATGGATGATGGATGATGATGATGATGATGATGATGGTGATGATGATGATGATGATGATGATGATGATAAAGATGACTGATGATGATGATGGCGGTGATGGTGATGATGATGCTGATGATGATGGTGCTGATGACGATGATGATGATGATAGTGATGATGACAATGGTGCTGCTGCTGCTGATGATGATGATGATGGTGCTGCTGCTGCTGATGATGATGATGATGATGATGATGATGATGATGATGATGCCAGAGAAACAGCACCATTAGCACCATATTAATTCATTATCAGCTGATTTTTGTTGAGACAGGTCAAAGTAACATTTTACTGATATCTTTGTGATGTTTACTGATACCGGGTATTAAACTGATTTGAGTGCTGATTGGTTGTTCAGCCCCCTCCTTGAACCGCCACCTTACTGTGGTGGAGGGGTTTGTGTGCCCGAATGATCCTAGGAGCTATGTTGTCGGGGGCATTACGCCCCTGGTAGGGTCTCCCATGGCAAACAGGTCCTAGGTGACGGGCCAGACTAAGAGCGGTTCACAAGCCCATCATGAACAGAAGAACATCAAGGACCGTTACGTCGCCCGGATTGGCGTTACCGGGGCCCCACCCTGGAGCCAGGCCTGGGGTTGGGGCTCGCAGGCGAGCGCCTGGTGGCCGGGTCTTTGCCCACGGGACCCGGCCGGGCTCAGCCCGAAATGGCGACGTGGGCCCGCCTTCCAGTAGGCTCACCACCCGCAGGAAGGTCCAGGGGCCGGTCTGTGCAATGTGGTTTGGGTAGCAGTCGTGGCGGCGGGGGGCCTCGACGACCCAATCCCTGGACCAAAACTCTGGCAATAGGGACATGGAATGTCACCTCGCTGGGGGGGAAGGAGCCTGAGCTTGTGCGGGAGGTTGAGAGGTACCGGCCCAGAGATAGTCGGGCTCACCTCCCACGCATAGCTTGGGCTCTGGAACCCAGCTCCTTGAGAGGGGCTGGACCCTCCACTACTCTGGAGTTGCCCAGGGTGAGCGGCGGCGAGCTGGTGTGGGCTTGCTTTATAGCTCCCCAGCTCAGCCGCCATGTGTTGGAGTTCACCCGTCCGTGAACGAGAGAGGGTCGCTTCCCTGCGCCTTCGGGTTGGGGATAGGTCTCTTGCTGTTGTTTGTGCCTACGGGCCGAACAGCAGTACAGAGTACCCGGCCTTCTTGGAGTCCCTGGGAGGGGTACTTGATAGTGCTCCGACTGGGGACTCCATTGTTCTACTGGGGGACTTCAACAGCTCACGTGGGCAACAACAGTGATACCTGGAGGGGCGTGATCGGGAGGAACGGGCCTCCGATCTGATCTGAACCCGAGCGATGTGTTCTGTTATTGGACTTCTGTGCTAGTCACGAAGTTTGTCCATAACGAACACCATGTTCGAGCATAAGGGTGTCCATCAGTGCACGTGGCACCAGGACACCCTAGGCCGGAGGTCGATGATCGACTTTGTTGTCGTTTCATCTGATCTCCGGCCGTATGTCTTGGACACTCGGGTAAAGAGAGGGGCTGAGTTGTCAACCGATCACCACCTGGTGGTGAGTTGGATCCGCTGGCAGAGGAGGAAGTTGGACAGACCTGGCAGACCCAAACGTATTGTGAGGGTCTGTTGGGAACGTCTGGCCGAGCCCTCTGTCAGGGAGGTCTTCAACTCCCACCTCCGGAAGAGACCACCTTCTCACAGATTCCGAGGGAGGCTGGGAGACATTGAGTCCGAGTGGACCATGTTCTCTGCCTCCATTGTCGACGCAGGGCGGTTCGGAAGTTGTGGACGCAAGGTCTCTGGTGCCTGTCGTGGCGGCAACTTCCCCTGAACCCGTGGTGGACACCGGAAGTAAGGGATGCCAGGGATGCCTGAAGAAGGAGTCCTGTCGAAGGCTGAAGAAGGAGTCCCTATCATGTTGGCCTGTGGGACTGCTGGCCTGTGGGAGTACCTGGTTGGCCAGGCCAAGCAAGCCGCAGCCCGGACGGTCCTCCAAGGCAAGCTTGACAGGGAGGTCCTGGGAGGCAAAGGAGTTCTGGAGGAGGTGAGGCCATGGAGGAGGACTATTGGAGGACCTCGGGCCTCGAAGAGATTCTGAAGCAAACCGTCTCGGCGCCTCAGAAGGGGGAAGCAGTCACAAGACTCTGCCAACACTGTTTACAGTGGTGGGACATTGCAGGACTGGGGAGCTGTTGAGGATCTCCTCGAATGGGGACATTGTCGGATGGTGGAAGGAGGAAATACTTGCCTTCCTTCCAATGAGGAAGCGGAGGCTGGGGTCTCTGAGGTGGACTCGTCCATCACCCAGCGGGAAGCCAAGAAGTCACTGAGGTAGTCCATCCACAAGCAAAGCTAGGTCGCTTGAGCTCCTCGGTGGCAAGGCGCCGGGGGTGGATGAGATCCGCCCTGAGTACCTCAAATCTCTGGATGTTGTGGGGCTGTCTTGGCTGACACGCCTTTGCAACATTGCATGGAGGTTGGGGACAGTGCCTCTGGTGTGGCAAACTGGGGTGGTGGTCCCTCTTTTTAAAAAGGGGGACCGGAGAGTGTGTTCCAACTACAGGGGGATCACACTTCTCAGCCTCCCCGGGAAGGTCTATGCCAGGGTACTGGAGAGAGAATTCAAGCCGATAGTCGAAGCCCTCGGATTCAGGAGGAACAATGCGGTTTTCGTCCTGGTCGTGGAACACTGGACCAGCTCTATACCCTCCACAGGGTGCTTGAGGGTTTATGGGAGTTTGCCCAACCAGTCCACATGTGCTTTGTGGATCTGGAGAAGGCATTCGACCGTGTCCCTCGTGGTATTCTGTGGGGAGTGCTCCGCGAGTATGGGGTCCGGGGGCCTTTGCTAAGGGCTGTTCGGTCTCTGTACGACCGGAGCAGGAGCTTGGTTCGCATTGCCGGCAGTAAGTCAGACCTGTTCCCAGTGCATGTTGGACTCCGGCAGGGTTGCCCTTTGTCACCGGTCCTGTTCATAATCTTTATGGACAGGATTTCTAGGCGTAGCCAGGGGCCGGAGGGAGTCCGGTTTGGGAACCACAGGATTTCATCTCTGCTTTTTGCGGATGATGTTGTCCTGATGGCTTCATCAGGCCAGGAACCTTCAGCATGTACTGGAGCGGTTTGCAGCCGAGTGTGAAGCGGCTGGGATGAGAATCAGCACCTCCAAATCCGAGGCCATGGTTCTCGACCGGAAAAGGGTGGCATGCCCTCTCCAGGTGGGTGGAGAGGTCCTGCCTCAAGTGGAGGAGTTCAAGTATCTCGGGGTCTTGTTCACGCAGTGAGGGAAAGATCGAGCGTGAGATTGACAGGCGGATTGGTGCAGCGTCCGCGAAGTTATGCGGTCGGTGTACCGGACCGTCGTGGTGAAGAAGGAGCTGAGTCGAAAGGCGAAGCTCTCGATTTACCGGTCAATCTACGCTCCCACCCTCACCTATGGTCATGAACTTTGGGTAATGACCGAAAGGACAAGATCGCGGATACAAGCGGCCGAAATGAGTTTCCTCCGCAGGGTGGCTGGGCGCTCCCTTAGAGATAGGGGTGAGAAGCTCGGTCACTCACTTTGGCCGGGAGGAGCTCGGAGTAGAGCCGCTGCTCCTTCGCTGATCGAGAGGAGTCAGCTGAGGTGGCTTGGGCATCTGTTTCGGATGCCCCCTGGACGCCTCCCTAGGGAGGTGTTCCAGGCATGTCCCACCGGGAGGAGGCCTCGGGGAAGACCCAGGACACGCTGGAGAAACTATGTCTCTCGGCTGGCCTGGGAACGCCTCGGGAGTCCCCCCGGAAGAGCTGGAGGAAGTGTCTGGGGTGAGGGAAGTCTGGGCATCTCTGCTCAGACTGCTGCCTCCGCGACCCGGTCCCGGACCAAGGCGGATGAAGAAGATGAAGAAGATGAAGAAGATGGTTGTTCAGCCACAGTGTGAACTCACAGTGATTTGTTAATAAAGTCTCAATGTGCTGTTATTTCCAGGGCGACTCCGGAGGTCCACTAATGTGTCTGGAAGATGGACACTGGACTCTGATTGGTCAGTTTTACCCACACACACAGACACACACACACACACACACACATACACACATACACTCTGTGATGAAGTTGAGATCTAAGGAAATGGTGTATTCTGATTGGTTCCTAACAGGTGTGTCATCATTTGGGATTGGCTGTGGGCGTCCCCACAGACCTGGAGTCTACGCTCGAGTTTCTGCCTTCACGTCTTGGATCGCTCAGACCCGACGCTCCTCTTTCTCCTCCTCCTGAGCTTTTGACTGTTAAAATTAATAAAAGTTATTTTAACTCCTTCCTTGTTTGTTCTGTCCTGATTCTTTTCTTCACTTTTAGGCAGTGTTTTGCAAAAGCAGCAGGATCACTTTTGGGGACTTTTCTAGCCTTTGTTGTACATAGGACAGCTGAAGAGTGACAGGAAAGGTGGGGAGAGAGGAGGGGAAGACATGCAGCAAATGGGCCCCAGGCGGGAATCAAACCAGGGTCCACTGCAGTTAGGCCCATGGCCTCATACACGTGCGCGCGCTCTTCTGACTGAGCCACCTGCGCCACAGCAGGATTACTTTTTTAATTGAATTCTTCTCCACAGGTGTACCAGGTAAGCAGGAGTCAGCTGGAGTCTAACATAGCAAAACTTGCTAATCATAAAATGCTAACTTCATGAAACTCTATCACAGCTGCTAAAGTTGGGCTGTTACTACACTGCTCAAAAAAATAAAGCGAATTAACTTAACACTTTTTCAACACAGTGTAACTCCAAGTCAGTCACACTTCTGTGAAATCAAACTGTCCACTTAGGAAGCAACACTGATTGACAATTCAATTTCACATGCTATTGTGCAAATAGAATAGACAACAGGTGGAAATTATAGGCAATTAGCAAGACACCCCCAATAAAGGAGTGGTTCTGCAGGTGGTGACCACAGACCACTTCTCAGTTCCTATGCTTTCTGGCTGATGTTTTGGTCACTTTTGAATGCTGGCGGTGCTTTCACTCTAGTGGTAGCATGAGACGGAGTCTACAACCCACACAAGTGGCTCAGGTAGTGCAGCTCATCCAGGATGGCACATCAATGCGAGCTGTGGCAAGAAGGTTTGCTGTGTCTGTCAGCGTAGTGTCCAGAGCATGGAGGTGCCTACCAGGAGACAGGCCAGTACATCAGGAGACGTGGAGGAGGCCGTAGGAGGGCAACAACCCAGCAGCAGGACCGCTACCTCCGCCTTTGTGCAAGGAGGAACAGGAGGAGCACTGCCAGAGCCCTGCAAAATGACCTCCAGCAGGCCACAAATGTGCATGTGTCTGCTCAAACGGTCAGAAACAGACTCCATGAGGGTGGTATGAGGGCCCGACGTCCACAGGTGGGGGTTGTGCTTACAGCCCAACACCGTGCAGGACGTTTGGCATTTGCCAGAGAACACCAAGATTGGCAAATTCGCCACTGGCGCCCTGTGCTCTTCTTTACAGATGAAAGCAGGTTCACACTGAGCACATGTGACAGACATGACAGAGTCTGGAGACGCCGTGGAGAACGTTCTGCTGCCTGCAACATCCTCCAGCATGACCGGTTTGGCAGTGGGTCAGTAATGGTGTGGGAGTGGCATTTCTTTGGGGGGGGGCCTGCACAGCCCTCCATGTGCTCGCCAGAGGTAGCCTGACTGCCATTAGGTACCGAGATGAGATCCTCAGACCCCTTGTGAGACCATATGCTGGTGCGGTTGGCCCTGGGTTCCTCCTAATGCAAGACAATGCTAGACCTCATGTGGCTGGAGTGTGTCAGCAGTTCCTGCAAGACAAAGGCATTGATGCTATGGACTGGCCCGCCCGTTCCCCAGACCTGAATCCAAATTGAGCACATCTGGGACATCATGTCTCGCTCCATCCACCAACGCCACGTTGCACCACAGGACTGTCCAGGAGTTGGCGGATGCTTTAGTCCAGGTTCTGGGAGAAGATCCCTCAGGAGACCATCCGCCACCTCATCAGGAGCATGCCCAGGCGTTGTAGGGAGGTCATACAGGCACGTGGAGGCCACACACACTACTGAGCCTCATTTTGACTTGTTTTAAGGACATTACATCAAAGTTGGATCAGCCTGTAGTGTGTTTTTCCACTTTAATTTTGAGTGGGACTCCAAATCCAGACCTCCATAATTTTTGTGTGATTTTGTTGTCAGCACATTCAACTATGTAAAGAACAAAGTATTTAATAAGAATATTTCATTCATTCAGATCTAGGATGTGTTATTTTAGTGTTCCCTTTATTTTTTTTGAGCAGTATATTTATAAAGTATTCAAAGTCTGTTGAAATGTAACACACTTGGAAATCTCCAATTTTTTTTCTTGTTTCAAGTTCCCAAAACAGACTAGTGCTGGCTTAATGGTTCACTGAGGCTCAGGGACAGCTTCATCCTGCAGGCCATAAGACTTTTAAACTCTGTCCACAGCACCACCACTTTTTAAATAACACCTTCACTTCTTGTTGTATATATTTTTCTATTTTGTATGTATGTATGTCTCCCTAACTTTAAAATTTTATTACTCTAGTTTATTTATCTTAAATTTTATATTTTTATTTTTTATATTATCTTTTTTTCTTTTTGAGAGCCTTTATTGTTGTCAATATTCTTTTTAGCATTGTTAGGAGAGCCTGGGATTTAAGAATTTCATTACCACCAATGATTGCTGATGTAAATTGTTGTGTAATGACAATAAATTCTTGTAATCTTAAAGAACTGTTTATTCATACAGTGTCAAAGAAAAGGCAGGTGTAAAGAAACGAAAGGGAAGTTTTCAATTTCCAGCAGATTTTACATGAAGCAGAAATGAGCTCTGATTATCATTAAAACACACACAGAGTACAGATTGAAACATAACCTGAATGAATATGTGACAATAACTTTATTTTTTATTCCATCTGGCCCTTTGTTTTATCACCTATGAACATGTACCTGATAATTTAATAATTTGATTACAATGATTCTTCCTTTCCGGTAAGTGATTTGCCTCTCTTGATTTAGACTACTGTTTAATGTGTTGAATAGTTTATTTGAGAGAAAATGATGCAATATAATGGCATGTTTATATGTTTATCTTTATTAATACCGTTATATATTATTCTATAGGTTATTTTATATTACATATTAGCTTTTTGTATCTTATATTATTTGTTCATCATTTTATATGTATTATATTATGATGTGAATGTTGATCTTTAATAAACAAACTGAAGTCATAGCTGATCTGATCCAGCGGGGGGCGGAAATGAGCCGAATGGGTGGGTTAGAAGAAGAAGAAGAAGAAGAAGAAGAAGAAGCTCTCTGGAATATTCTAGACATTCAGACTCTGTGTTGGACTCTTTTCTGGTTCTGGTCCCTGTTCTGGTCTCTGTTCCGGCTGATGAGCCGGTTCTGACAGACCCGGACCCGGAGCAGGTCTCCGGTTAGAAACAAGCAGCAGCAGAAGAAGAAGAAGAAGCGCGTCAGTGTCCCGGAAGTGATAAGTGAGTCTTCTGCAGGCTAATCTGTTAGCAGGTATGAACACAGATCATCTGTTTTTATTGTTGTTTATCTTCACTGACACTGATGACGTCATGTTGATGTGTCGCATATTAGACGTGTGACAGCGTCATCACAGTCATCAATCTGTTAGCCTAGCTGTCAGCCGTTAGCTTAGCTGTTAGCTGCTTTAACAGATTGATTCAGAAACTGATGATCAGTCAGTTCAAACGACACCAACACGCCCCAACCCACAGTAACCCAGGTGTTCATCATAATAAATGTGTGTTCAGTCCCTCTCTGAATGAATCTAAAGACTAAACAGTGACTGAGCCTCCTCTGATCAAAGTCTGCAGTGTTTCGACTCGTCTGTGTCTGTGGAGACTTTCCTGAAAGATCACAGCAGCTCAGTTTAACACAACAGACTCTGCAGCTCACCTGTGTGAGCAGTAGCGAGCTGATTTGACTCTGTTAGAGTTGAGAGGAAACAATTAGCATGGTGAATCAACAAAGAAAAGATGGATGATGACACGGTTCAATCCACCGGCTGATGGGCCCTTCTGTGTGGAGTTTGCATGTTCTCCCTGTGCCTGTGTGGGTTCTCTCTGGGTACTCCAGCTTCCTCCCACAATCCAAACACATGCAGTTTGATTAGTGACTCAAATTGCCCCTAGGTGTGAGAATGTGAGTGTGAGTGGCTTTCTGTCCCTTAATGTGTCAGCCCTGCGACTGACTGGCGTCCAGTCCAGGGTGTACCCCGCCTCTCGCCCAAGATAGCTGGGACAGGCTCCAGCACCCTGCGACCTTGTGTGTCAGGATAAGCAGGTTTAGAAGATGGATGGATGACAACACATGATGAGACTGAAGTCGGTCTAAAAACTGTAATTACCTTTTATTTACCAAAGGTGCTGTGAAAAACAAAGTTAAAATCTTTTCTCACTTTCATCTGTCAGGATTATTGACCTGAGGATGTTTATTTTGTGTCACAGAGGTCCAATATGAGCAGCAGAGCTGCTGCAAAACCCAAAGAGCAGGAGGAGGAGGAGGATTTCTACGACTGCCAGGAGACTCTGGAACCTCCAGACCAAAGAGGGGCGGTGGAGCAGGCCCGGGAGGAGACCCGCCAGGACAGAGGAGGATTGGAGGACATTAGAAGTGACAGACTGGCTGACACAACAGACATCACGGAGAAGGAGAGGGGAGGAAAGGAGGAGGCGCAGAGCGACATGCTGCAGGAGGAGGCGCAGAGCGACATGCTGCAGGAGGAGGCGCAGAGCGACATGCTGCAGGAGGAGGCGCAGGAGCGACATGCTGCAGGAGGAGGCGCAGAGCGACAGCCTGCAGGAGGAGGCACAGGACGACAGGCTGGAGGAGGATTCAGATTCAGAGATGAAGGAAGAGAACATCCAAGAGGTCGAGTTCAATGATGACTACCTGAGGGAAGTGGAGAAGGCGCTGACACAGGAGGAGAAGGAGGTAACACTCTCACCTCCATTTCATTTTCCATATGATCCCCCTGCTGTCAGGGTACGTGAAGATTTCTTTAAGACGTGTCAGCTTGTCCCACCACACCTGACGGTTTAGCTTTAAAGCACCTGTGCTTGTGTGAAACAATCTCTCTCTGTCTCTTTGAAGGAGAAGTGTGTGTATGTGTGCGTGCATGTGCGTGTATGTGTGCAGGGCACAGCGTTGAATGATTTCCTGTTATAGTTTGGTATCTGTGGCGTTTCACTTTGTTTCTCTCTTTGGTGCTGTTTCGGGGTTCAGCTATGTTCTGCTGGTTTCCCTGTTTTGGTCGTGGTGTCTCCCTCTACTGGCGGATTGCTTGCAACTCTCGTGAGCTGGTGGGCTTGGTGGAGCCCACGCTGAGCGCTCAAAATGCATCTCTCCACTTCTGGTGCAGAGACGCCGGAGCTCCCCTGCAGCTTATTGCTTGCTGTTTCAGCAACATACTACTAAAATTGGTTAAAAAAATGTCTGAGGCCAAGAAAGAAACAGGGCAGTGTTCATGGTCCTCACAAGTCCCCCTGCCTTCCCTTATTCCTGGGTCTGTAACAGACCGGCCTCATAGTAGCCCCCTTCCTCCACTCTCTTATGTGTTGGAAAAGACTCTAACCATTTTCTTCTCTTGAGAATAATTTATTATCCTTTGCAGGGTTAGGGTTGATTCCCTCGCTGCAGTTCCAGCAGGTGGACCAGGAAGGTCTGTTGAGACTGCCGGGGGATTCTTTGGCTGCGTTTGTCAGTTGTTTCATCAGGAATGGGGAGGTTGCTGCTCAGGTTCCAGGGATCAATAAAGTTAAGTCTAAGTCTAAATCTAAGTCTGAGGAGGTCTCAGGTAGCCTTTCTGTGCTTACCAGCTGAAACCAGAGGCCTTAGCATGGGGAAAGGAGATGACAGACCCAGCTGGAGGCTTTTTGCAGGTGTAGTGACCAGTGGCACATAAAGGAGAATCCCCTGTTAGCCCACTACAGAGCAGCATGACAGATCTGTGGGTTGTGTTTACCATGACCCAAGACTAAAAGACCTCTGTAACAATGGCAGCCATATTCACTCCTGTGAACAGAAGGGCTGAACTCTCATCCCTTTTGGACAAAACCATTGGGCAACCATCTCAGGGGTTCTTCCCTCTCAGCCTCTGTACATGTGGCCTGTCCAAAGCTCCTGCTGAGCTCAGGCCTGAGGGCTCAGGGATCCCACTGGATCAAGGAACTGGGATTTCACAGAGCCTTGTCCAGGTAGAAGGACTCCGCCAATTGGGAAGAAACATCTCAGCTAGGTGAAGTGGGTGGGGCTGATTCTGATGGCTTCTCTTTGGCCGTACATAACCTGGTTTTCATGATTCTGCTTCTCTGAACAAACGCCATGGAATGTCCCACTTTTGGAAAGACCTGCTGTCACAGGTGAGCAGGACTCTGTTGCACCCATTCAGTGAAGACTATGCAGGAGGCTCGAGCACCATCCCATACCTGAGGATCCCTCAGACTGTCAGTTTACAGTCACTCTCCTCCCTGAAGAAGACCAGGAGGTTCAGGTGGTGGGTGTGATGCTGTAAATCAGAGTTCAGTGGTTTATCTTCTGTTTCAGAGTCGACGGCAGCAAAGTTTAACTTTGAAGGAAAAAGGCAACAGCCAATTTAAAGCTGGAGGTGAGTGACATCATCATCACAGTATGCTCAGTCAGGAGACCAGTATGACCAGTATAAAGCAGTATGAGCAGTATAATCACATTTGCCTGCAGACTGGTTGGTGGCAGAGCGGAGCTACAAGGAGGCGCTGGGTTTATGTCCAGTCTGTTTCAGCAGAGAGAGAGCCGTGCTGTTCTCCAACAGAGCTGCTGCTAGACTTCACCTGGTAATGAACAACATACTCACTACATGCTAACAACTTGCCAACAACACGCCAACAAGATACTAACAACACTGAAGCTAACCAAAATGTTAACAACATGCTAACAGTGAGGCTAAACACATGCTAACAGCATGCTAATACTGAACATAATAGCATGCTAACAGTATCAGTGTCTGTCTCCATCAGGATCTGAAGGATGAGGCGATTGCTGACTGCACCAGAGGTGAGTGATGACATCATCTTGTACCTGCCAACAACAGAGAGCCACTGATTGACTGTGTATTGATTGTGTATTAATTTGTGATTGTGTTGCTGTAGCAATAGAGCTGAATCCAGACTATGTGCGGGCATTGTTAAGAAGGGCGGAGCTTTACGAGCAGACAGAGAAACTGGACGAGGCTCTGGAGGACTACAAGAAGGTTCTGGAGCGAGACCCGAACCAGATCAGTGCCAGGCAGGCCTGCATGGTGAGTTCACTGCTTGCTGGGACACGTCATGATGGCTAACCTCGTCATTTTATTTAGCCTCAATATAAAATCACAGCTTTGGTTGTTTTAGATTGAAGAACTTCACAACAGGAAGTTATTGTATTCTGTCAGCTGGCAGTGGAGGAGATGAAGAGACTTTAAAACTCTTTAAAAAAACGCATGAAACAAACATACAATTGTCCAAAGAGGAAAAGCACAACAACCATACCCATATTAACCTGTTAAAACCTGTCTGGCTCTCTCTCAGAGGTTACCTCAGCAGATTCTGGAGAGAAATGAGAAGTTGAAGGAGGAAATGATGAGTACGTATTGCACCTGAACACACCATGTTAAAGGAACATTGTTTATTAATGTTTTATTTCATTAAGTATTCAATTACTAATCAGTAGTATTTGTAGAGGGTTAAAGCTGCTGTCACATCAGACTTGTTTTAGTATTTTCACAATAAAAGCACGCAGAGATAAAGTAAAACTGGTTTTATTTAGTTTTGTATTATTGACCTGAAGCACTCCCTCTTTGCCCCCTGACCTTTGACTGCTGCAGGTAAACTGAAGGATCTTGGGAACTTGGTCCTGAGACCTTTCGGACTTTCAACCAACAACTTCCAGGTGAACCAGGACGCAGACACCGGCTCGTACTCCATCAACTTCATCCAGAACCCCAGCAACAACAGATGACATCACCCACAGCCACCATGACGTCACGGCCGGCACAGTGATGTCATCACGGCTGGTACACTGATGTCATCGCAGCCGGTAACATGTAGATGAACCCGTGTATGTGTTCAGAGGAAAATAAAAGCTGATTGATTTGTTTCCTGTTGCTGTTGTTTGTCAGATCAGCCTGTTTTGGTTGAACTCTGGTATCCATGGAAACAGTCATCTTTCCTCCACATCTTATAAATGTTCACCATAGTAATAATCGATCAATACAGTTGATCAGAAGTGTTGTTTGATGCCTCCCGGTAAACGTCTTAGAATCAGGACGTTTATTCTAAAACCTCCAGGAAACAGATTTCTTTAGTTTGAAACTTGAATTTCCATGCGTGATGGCCTGAAGACATTTATTTTTTATTTATTGTTTATTTTATGTTTATTAATTGAAAAAAGAGAATTTAAAAAACATGTCAGCTCTTCCTCATATCTTTAAAATAAAATAATCATAAAATGTATCTCGCTCTCACACACACACAGGAAAGAGACTGGAGGTTCAACAGTTTAATATGAACAACAAACGAAGAGTGTGTTAATGATTATTGACGATTGATCACTGAGCTCTCCTCGACAGCAGCATCTCTCTGATGTTGTCTTCAGCTTCTTTCACGCTGCGTTCCAGGTACACCTTTTTCTGCTGCAAATCACAACACAGTGTCACACACTGAATTCACTGCGCCTTAATGTGTGTGTCTCAGTGTGTACTTTGTTGCGATTTTTTACCTCCAACTCCTTAATTTTCTCGTCGGCTGTTTTCTGTTTGTCCATCAGCTGATTATTGATTTCCTCCTTTGACTGAAGAATGAACCTGACACACACACACACATCTGTAGTTTTAATTTATCAGACACAGATCACTTTATCCTTTGTGATGTCAGGTGAACAAGGATCCTGATTGTCATGGACTTACATGCGTCCGACTCCCTCGTACAGTCGTGTGTTGTCAGGCAGAGTGGTGATCTCAGCGTGAGTTAGCTTAGCATGTTTCTGAACTCGAGTCAGCTGATCGATCTGCAGGTCGGCCAGCTTCACCTTCTGCTGCGTGTCGATCATCTTCACCTGCAGCTCTGAGAAGGCCTGAGGAGACAGGAGGTATCACTCAGTTTCAAAACACCTGAACGACCTTCACCTGCATCAGAGGGACGTGTCACTCTGATGGAAAACATGAACATCTGGTTAAACTTTTCAGCAACTCTTCTTGTTTGTTAGCATGTTTTTTTCACTTTATTTATAGAACTTTTCATAGTACAAATCAAACAAAAAACAGATACATTCCACTCATTTGAAAACATTACGGTCAGACAAAAGTCTAAAATTATATAGTAAAAATTCAAAATCAAGGATTTTCAAGTATTCAGAGTGTTTGTATAATATGTTATGTTATGTAATATGTTAATATGCAGTTTCGTATCAAAATATAGCCATCCATACGTAGACAAATGCTTGTATATACATACAATTATGCCTAACTTATTAAAAAAAATACAGTTTAAACATAGAAAACTAAATAAATGATGATAATAAAATAAGAATATAAAATAAAAAACAAATACATAAGTGAATTAAAAAAGGGGGGGTTAGATCACGTTTTATTCGAATCTATAAAGGGACACCAAATTTCATTAAATTTATGTTCCTGGCCTTTTAGTGTGAACCTGATTTTTTTTCAAGCTGTAGATGTTTCAAAACATCATTGATGAGATGTGAGTGAGAAGGCGTTGTCTTCTGCTTCCAATTGAGCAGGATCAGTCTGCGGGCTAGGAAACACACAAACAGTATAAAGGATTTCCCTGCTGTGTGCCCTATCGTAGCAGAGCCTATGATACCCAAAACGGCAGTCTGCGGTTTCAGTTGTATCGGTCTTTAAAAAACTTTGGTCAGAATATTAGAAATATTACTCCAAAAACTTGATAATCTAGGGCCCTTCCAAAACATATGACCCAATGATGCAGGTACTTGTCTGCATCTGTCACACGCCGGGTCTAGTTTGGGATATATTTTGTGTAATTTCGGCTTAGACCAGTGTAATCGATGTAATATGCAGAGGGCCATGTCTGGCACATACTGAGGTTTTGTGGGTCTGCTGCAAAGCAGTCTCACATTGGTCCTCTGTTATTTCTACTCCTAGATCGTCTCTCCAAGCCAGCCTTAAATGCTTCTTAGTTGTTGTATTGTTCAAATCAGACAAAATTGTGTACAATTTGGAGATAGCTCCCTTTATATTTGGATCCAGTGCAAGTATATTTCCCATAGCTGATTGACGGGGACTATTTGGAAAGGATGGAACTTGTTTCCTCACATAGGTCCTCACCTGCAAATATTTGAAGAAATGTGTTTTTGGTATTTTATATTTCTCTTGTAGCTGTTCAAAAGACACGAAAACTTTATTAATGAAGAAGTCAGTAAAATTATGTATTCCTTTAACAGCCCAGTCATCAAACACATTATTATTGAAAGAAGGTATAAAACAGTGATTTTTAATCAAGGGACTTAACAAGGAGCTGGCCTGCCAACCAAAGTTTTTTCGTATCCGAAACCAAATCTTTAAAGTATGTAATATTACCGGGTTTTTCAAAAATCTAAGATTACACCCTCACAAGGAGGATGGTAGTAGCGCTGGCGGAGATGAGGGGAAACACGCTGCTCTCTCCATTTCCAGCCATTCTGGAGTCTGACGTTGCCACCAATATAATAAAAACTTTATGTTACAAGCCCAATAGTACTGTTTAAAGTCTGGGAGCCCCATCCCACCAGCCGCTTTTGGTTTCTGTAAAAACACTTTCTTTGTCCTTGGTAATTTATTATTCCAAATAAAGTTACTATCAATAGAATGGAAAAAACTATTATTAATTAGAAATGGGATACATTGGAACAGGAAAATGAATTTTGGCAAAACCGTCATTTTAATTATATTAATACGACCTGCTAATGACAGTGGAATATAAGACCATTTTTATAAATCCTGTATAGTTTTCTCCAATAATTTTTCAAAATTTTTGTTAAAAAGGTTGACACATTTTATTTGTAACATTGATCCCTAAATATCTGAAATGGGATACCATTTTGAAAGGTAGCCGCTCCCATCCCTGACGCTGAGCCATGGTCTGTGTCTGTGTTGTGGAGAGAAGGTCGAGTGGCCAGAGCTCCATATGAGGACATCTAGAGATGCACCTGGACTCAATGGACTCATTTCCATTACCTGTGATACCTTCACACATGGACTAAACCCAATGAACTCAGTTTATCTACAGTTTATTACGACCCATGTTTAACTCCATATATGACTGATGATGATGTTCTCTGTACATGTGGCATCTATTGCACGTCTGTCCGTCCCAGGGAGAGGGATCCCTCATCTGTGGCTCTTCCTCAGGTTTCTTCTTTTTCCCATAAAGGGTTTTTTGAAGTTTTTCCTGACTCGGTTCGAGGGTCTAAGGACAGAGGGTGTCACAACTGTACAGATTGTAAAGCCCTCCTGAGGCAAACAATGTTTTGTGATTTTGGGCTTTAAATAAATAAATTTGATTTGATTTTGATTTTTATGATATAACTAGAAAAGACTCTTTACGAACTGTTTTCATTTTATGTCCTGTTTCCACTGCTACACAGAAAAACATCTGACATAAATGACCATTAGCTCCTCAGGCTAACTGTTAGCTCCTCCTCATGCTGACTGTTAACGCCTTATGCTAACTATTAGCTCCTTGGCCTAACGGTTAGTTCCTCACACTGACCGTTAGCTCCTCGGGGTAAATGTTAGCATGAGGAGCTAACGGTGATGCTAACAGCTGTTAGTTAACCCCCCCACAAACAGACAGATGAAATGAGGTGAGACAGTTTGTTACCTTCTTCAGCTCCAGATCTATGGGCGCAGCCATCTTCACCAACAATGAGCAGACACACTGCGCATGTACGGAGACTCTTCTTCTTCTTCTTCTTCTGCGTGTTTTTGAACGTCGCCACCAGCTGGTGGGGTTTTGAACTGCACCGTCATTTAAGAAATAAGACATAAAACTCAAGCTCGCATAAAAAGTTTTGATGTGACACTGTGATCACTTCAAACTCAGCACACATGAACTGTCTCAGTGATGCAGCAGCAGGACCTTTGTATCTCCAGAGAAGGTGAGTGACTCACTGAGCCACCAGAAAGTAGTTTCACAGTCACCTTCATACACCCGAGATAGTCAGATCACAGGTGAACACCTGGGTTTAAACTTTACAGACAAACAGATATTGGTCATCAGACTAAATAACAAATACGCTTTTTTGATGGCGCCGCGCGAGTGGCAGCCTGTAACAGCAGCTCCTGCTCACCGTTGAGCTTTCTTTACTTTTTACTACTTCTATTCTTCCTGCTTTTTGTTTTTGTATGTTTATATTTTTCTTTTCATCATGCACACAAGACTGTTAGAGTTTGCACTGGTGGCTCTACTTGTTTTTTCACTTTTTGTCACCGTGTCCAGAGACCTCACACGGAGCCACGGCTCCATTGTTTACAGCAGATCAGCTGTTCGCCCTGAGGAGCGACCCGATGTTCCCGCTGAGCTGAAGAGGAGGAGACGGTACCGGCCCGTCCTCCCCTCCATCATCATGGGGTATGTAAGATCTCTCCCCAATAAGATGGACGAGTTAGCGGCGCTGACCCGGCATCAGCGGGAGTATCGGGAGTGCAGCAGAACAACATCTGTGGTGTCTGGAAGGGACTTAAGACCATCTCGGGCTTCAAGGAGCCAAAGTCCCAGCCTGTGGGAGACCAGGGGTGGGCAAATGACCTGAACTTATTCTTCAACAGATTTGATCAGGCATCCGCCCCTCCCCCTGGCCCAGTCTCCTCTGCTGCAACCCCCATCACGCTCTGTGCCCCCTGTCCACTGCTCCTCCTGTGCCCCCTCCCCCCTCTCATGACCTTCAGCTCACACCTACACCTGACACTTCCAGTTCACACTCTGTCCTGTGCACCTCCCCCCCATCAACACCTCCCTGCTCCAGCCTGCTCCTCACAACACACCAGGTGAGGAATGCCCTGAAGAAGAACAGGGCCAGGAAAGCAGCAGGTCCGGATGGCATCAGCTCCAGGCTCCTGAAGTCCTGCGCAGACCAGCTGTGTGGGATTTTTGGGTACACGTTCAACCTGAGTCTGAAGCTGGGGAGAGTGCCACAAGCTCTGGAAGACGTCCTGCATCGTCCCAGTGCCAAAGACACCGCACCCCAAGGAGCTCAACAGCTACAGGCCGGTAGCTCTGACGTCTCATCTGATGAAGACGCTCTGGAGAGACTGGTCCTCGTCCATCTGCGCCCGCTGGTGAGCTCCTTCATGGACCCGCTGCAGTTCGCCTACCAGCCTGACATCGGGGTGGATGATGCCGATGCCGTCATCTACCTCCTTCACACCTCCCTCACTCACCTGGAGAAGGCTGGAAGCACTGTGAGGATCATGTTCTTTGATTTCTCCAGTGCATTCAACACCATCCAGCCCAGGCTGCTGTGGGACAAGCTGCAGCTAGCTGGGGTGGACCATCACCTCACTACATGGATTTTGGACTACCTCACACACAGACCACAGTTTGTGAGGGTGCAGGGCTTTGAGTCGGATCGGCTTCTCTGCAGCACCGGTGCTCCGCAGGGAACGGTTCTGGCTCCTTTCCTGTTCACCCTCTACACTGCAGACTTTTCAGTACAACACACCATCATGTCATCTCCAGAAGTTCTCTGATGACTCTGCTGTTGTTGGCCTCATCACAGATGGGGACGACAGAGAGTACTACAGAGGACTTATTCAGGACTTTGCGGACTGGTGCCTGCGGAACAACCTCCAGATCAACGCTGGTAAAACCAAGGAGCTGGTGGTGGATTTCACGCAGGCGTAGACACTCTCTCCGCCTGCACCGGTGAGCATCCAGGGAACGGACATCGACACTGTGAAGTCCTACAAGTACCTGGGTGTTCACCTGAATGACAGTCTGGACTGGACACACAACACAGGACGCCCTTGTCAAGAAGGGCAACAGCAGACTGTTCCTGCTCAGGAGGCTGAGGTCTTTTGGAGTGCAGGGACTCTCCTCAGGACCTTTTATGACTCTGTGGTGGCATCAGCCATCTTTTATGGGATAGTCTGCTGGGCCAGCAGCATCACGGACAGGGACAGGACAGGAGGAGAATGGACAGACTGGTGAGGAGGGCCAGCTCTGTCCTGGGATGCCCCCTGGACTCAGTGGAGGTGGTGGGAAACGGGAGGATGATGGCTAAGCTGTCGTCCCTGTTAAACAACACGTCCCACCCTCTACAGGACACTCTGACAGCTCTGGGCAGCTCCTTCAGTGAGCGGCTGCTCCATCCACGCTGTGTGAAGGAGAGGTACCGCAGGTCCTTCCTGCCTGCTGCTGTCAGACTACACAACAAACAAAATGCCTGCTAGTCTGCAGACAAATAGACAATAAACAATAAAAAACTGACTTATAACTGGTCTCTGTGCAACAATACACTTCTGTTCATTATTCATCACTATTTCACTGTTTTTTGCACTCCCTGAGATATTATATATTTCTCATATGTATATTCTCAGGCACACTCCCTCTGTACTATGTACAGGTTTACTTACAGTTAGTTATAGTTATAATTATTTATCTTGGATTATTTTATCTTTTATTTCATTTATTCTATTTTATTTTATTTTATTTTATGTCTTACATTTGTTACTGTCTATTTTCCACTGTGTGTTTTCGCTGCTGTTGCGCATTAAATGTAAATTTCCCCACTGTGGGACTAATAAATCTGAATCTGAATCTGAATAAAAAAATCACTCATCATGCTGCTGGTTTCAGGTGTGTTGTCCAATATTTTGGTGAAATTTGTTTGAAAATGAGATGAAAATTATGTGCAAATGGTATAAATTACTATACTGAACATCAGAGTGGACTCGCTCATCTGAACACCATCTGAGGACATTTCGGGACTTTTAGAATGAGACATCTTTATTTAAACTGAAGAAATAGCAGCAGAGTGATACATCTCCTCAAATGTTTTTTATAAAATATCTCTGCCCCGGTTTAGCCCCACCCCCGAAAACGAAAACTATATAGCACAATTCACACATCAATTGCAACTAGGTATTGAAAACTGAATTAAATAAAAAAAGAACGTGGTTGATTAAAAAAAAAATAAATCAGAGATCTGAGGAAAAAAAAAAAATATATATATATATATATATATATATATATATATATATATATATATTTTATAATAAATAATGAATTGAAAATGTTCGTCAAGGGCAGAGCATCCCACTATGTGAATATAAATGTGTGCTAACATATGCTGACCTCTTAGTGTACAGAGGTAGATGTGTTATGAAATGTCAAGCACAATATTTCAGTGACCTATTTTTGTAATGTCTCCTCCATAATGAAAGTAAAAAGGAAAACTAATTAAAAATGTGCTCATAAAAAACAGCTTTGCATGTATTGTGCAAAAATGTGTGACAAAGTTGTGCTGAATGAGTTTTATTAATGAACTCATGTAGTTCAGCTGTGGACAGAAAACAAAGAACATTAAATACACTTCATGACCTTCTGCTTACATCCTTCTCCAGTTTCATTATCTCCAGCTTCACCTTTTTTATTTGCAGCCTCTTGTATTTCATTTCAGCCTCTGACACTCCAGAGTTGTTCAGCTTTTCACTTTCAGTAGATGAAGTTTACGTTTGTGTGCAGCACAGGATGTCCTGTGACAGAGGAAATGTGTCAGAGAGTAACTGAGTATGTAGGTGTAACAGTAATATGAATACTGTGCAGTATAATGTGCAGCAGGCTGTTTGGGTGATAATTAGGCAGGTAGATGTAAATAGACTGCAGACACATCCAAACCATTTCACACGTGAGCTGACCTCTTTACCTTTACCTGACCTCTGGTGTTTCTGTGTCTGCAGACTCAGTTTCTTCATCGAAGGCCTCGAAATGTTTGGGAGCCATTTAACTGCAAACAGAGGAACACTGCAGTTGTTGTTAAAGTAGGAGAACACAGAATAGCATGAAATGCACAATATTTTATTTAATTAAGCATAATCAAAATAACTCCTCACACATGTGTTAGGCATGTCCTCAGTATCTGGTGTCTGAATTAGCCTAGATTAGATGAGGCTAATTCAAGTGAGGCTTTCTCCAGTCAGCCTGGCTTTCTTTAGCTATGTTGATCGAAACCCCCCTGTGTGTTAACCTGTGTGTGTGTGTGTGTGTATGTTAACCTGTGTGTTTACCTGTTTGTGTGTGTGTTAACCTGTGTTTACCTGTGTTTCAGGAGCTGAGCTCCTCTCAGAAGTCTGGAGGAAATCTGCTGCAGATGTTGTACAATAAACCGAGCCGCTGGTCCTACACCTTCCAGGTAACTACACCTAACTCTGCCCAATCAGGTGGTAACTGACGGTAACAGGTAGAGCTGTGTCAAAACTAAAAACTAACTCACCTGTCTGTCCGCCTGTCTGTCTGCAGAGTTATGCCTGTCTCAGCAGGGTTCGTTCTCAGCTTCAGTCTCCATTAGTCAAACTTCAACAGGCAGAAAACCCTGTTCAGTTCTTCGAATGCTCCATCTACTCAGACAGGTAACTGCACACACCTGAGACAGGTAACTACAGTGGGGCAAAAAAGTATTTAGTCAGCCACCAATTGTGCAAAGTTCTCCCACTTAAAAAGATAAGAGAGGCCTGTAATTTTCATCATAGGTACACTTCAACTATGAGAGACAGAATGGGGGAAAGAATCCAGGAAATCACATTGTATGATTTTTAATTAATTAATTGGCAAATTCCTTGGTAAAATAAAAAAAGTAAAAAACTGTATAAAAAAAAGTATTTGGTCACCTACAAACAAGCAAGATTTCTGGCTCTCACAGACCTGTAACTTCTTCTTTAAGAGGCTCCTCTGTCCTCCACTCGTTACCTGTATTAATGGCACCTGTTTGAACTCGTTATCAGTATAAAAGACACCTGTCCACAACCTCAAACAGTCAGACTCCAAACTCCACTATGGCCAAGACCAAAGAGCTGTCAAAGGACACCAGAAACAAAATTGTAGACCTGCACCAGGCTGGGAAGACTGAATCTGCAATAGGTAAGCAGCTTGGTGTGAAGAAATCAACTGTGGGAGCAATTATTAGAAAATGGAAGACATACAAGACCACTGATAATCTCCCTCGATCTGGGGCTCCACGCAAGATCTCACCCCGTGGGGTCAAAATGATCACGAGAACGGTGAGCAAAAATCCCAGAACCACACGGGGGGACCTAGTGAATGACCTGCAGAGAGCTGGGACCAAAGTAACAAAGGCTACCATCAGTAACACACTACGCCGCCAGGGACTCAAATCCTGCAGTGCCAGACGTGTCCCCCTGCTTAAGCCAGTACATGTCCAGGCCCATCTGAAGTTTGCTAGAGAGCATTTGGATGATCCAGAAGAGGATTGGGAGAAATGTCATATGGTCAGATGAAACCAAAATAGAACTTTTTGGTAAAAACTCAACTTGTTGTGTTTGGAGGAGAAAGAATGCTGAGTTGCATCCAAAGAACACCATACCTACTGTGAAGCATGGGGGTGGAAACATCATGCTTTGGGGCTGTTTTTCTGCAAAGCTGACCAGACGACGACTGATCCGTGTAAAGGAAAGAATGAATGGGGCCATGTATCGTGAGATTTTGAGTGAAAACCTCCGTCCATCATCAGCAAGGGCATTGAAGATGAAACGTGGCTGGGTCTTTCAGCATGACAATGATCCCAAACACACCGCCCTGGGCAAACGAAGGAGTGGCTTCGTAAGAAGCATTTCAAGGTCCTGGAGTGGCCTAGCCAGTCTCCAGATCTCAACCCCATAGAAAATCTTTGGAGGGAGTTGAAAGTCCGTGTTGCCCAGCGACAGCCCCAAAACATCACTGCTCTAGAGGAGATCTGCATGGAGGAATGGGCCAAAATACCAGCAACAGTGTGTGAAAACCTTGTGAAGACTTACAGAAAACGTTTGACCTCTGTCATTGCCAACAAAGGGTATATAACAAAGTATTGAGATGAACTTTTGTTATTGACCAAATACTTATTTTCCACCATAATTTGCAAATAAATTCTTTAAAAATCAGACAATGTGATTTTCTGGATTTTTTTTTCTCATTTTGTCTCTCATAGTTGAGGTATACCTATGATGAAAATTGGAGACCTCATCTTTTAAGTGGGAGAACTTGCACAATTGGTGGCTGACTAAATACTTTTTTGCCCCACTGTACATGCACAGAGCTGACACAGGGTTGTGGTATTGCAGTAATGGTGTATACTTTGTGTACAGGTACGTGTTTGCATCCAACCTGTATGAGTGTGGGAACCTGACGGACACAGAGTGGAGTGTTTATCAGGACTGGCACACCTGGTTACTGAACCAGTTTGAACCCGACATCCTTCTCGATGCCATCCTCTACCTGAGAGCTGAGCCACAGGTACCACGGATACTGTTACTACAGAGAGTACTGATACTGCTGAGAGTACTTCTGCTGTATGTTGTGCTGCTTTCAGGCTCACAGTAATTGTCTGTACATTTCAGCGCTGTATGCAGCGTTTGCTCCATCTGGGCCGTGAGGAGGAGGAGATTCCCCTGGAGTATCTGGAGCAGCTTCACTTAAAACACGAAGACTGGCTGTTCCACAGGAACCTCAGGTAACACACACACACACACAATAAGCGAATCAGAATCAATACTATTTATCTGTCCCGGTGAAAGTTTGGGAAAATTTGGAAAATATCCAGTAAGTTTAAAGGTTCTTTGTGAATGTTGGAGCAGAAACGAACACTTTTATTGTGATCTGCTGATCTGATCTTTGAAAATCGATGACTCTGATTGATCGATCTATTTTTATCAGTTATGATCGGCGGTGCATTCAGGGTCTGGCTGATATAAACGAACATCACATGAACCCGACTGTGTGTGTTCAGGTTGGACTTTGAGTACCTGGACGATCTTCCTGTGCTGATTCTGGACGTCAGCGATGACTTTAAGAATGATCGCATCAAACAGGAAGCCCTTGTTGACAAGGTGAGTTTTTTTTTTTTTTTTGGTTTGTTTTTTTTACTGTACAAGGCTAAAGGCGGAGTCCCACCTCTTCCTGTCCACGCGACGGACAGTAGAACACTTAAAAAAAGCTTCCTGTGAATGAAGCCGCCAGCGATTGATCTGACCTGGAGTCTGTTTTCTCTGCAGGTCAGAGAGTTTGTCACCACGCTGTAGATCCTCGTCCACCAATCACAGCCCATGAAGCAGCAGCAGGCTCCTCTGATTGGATGACCCAGTTACACTTTGTAAATGAAAGTCTTTGTTTTTGTGTTTGAACACAAGTCTTTCTCTTCACCTTGTGTATATTTTTATCCTTTTGTATTTTTGTAGATAAATATTCAAATATTCGGTCTTCACAGACTGAAGTACACGCCATGTTTTTACTTAGATTACTGTGATATTTATACCTCAGTCTCCTGTGATGCTTTCGGGTACAAATGGTGAGATTATTTTCTGTAAATCTGTTCCAGTAAAGAAACGCAGACTGACTGTTTGAGAAGTTTGTTTTTATATTAAACTTTAAGTACATTTCTGTGAACTGAATCTTTCCATTTGTAATCCAGTGTGCAGCTTTACAGTACTGACTGCAGTATTTTGTCAGTAGTTACAGCTTCAACAGGAAGTGATGAAACATCAGTGAAATGTTGAAACTCATTTATTGGTGCTGATCAGCAGGAACTGAGTTTAAATCAAATGTAGAAACAAACAGAAAAACATATTGAATGTTTGAACAGCATCGAGTCTGAAGCTGTTTTAAGAATTAGATATAAAGGATTAAAGTTGAGAGTTCAGTGTAATAAACATTAAGCATGTTCATGTTTAATGTTTATTAAAATGTTGCTGGAGACATGTTTAAGTTCAAGTGGGAGGGGCCTGCTGTGATGTCACACCCTGACAGCTAATCAGAGATTAGTCTGCAGGTCGCTGTAGAGGACATTTGTGCTAACACCAGCAGATGATTAAGTTAAACTTTGTTCAGTTAATGTTCAACATTTAAACTTTGTTCATCATGACTCAACATGCTGTTAAAACACACAGTAACACATTACTCTCTGTGTGTGTGTCAGATAGTACTAATGGAACAGTGATCAATAAACCACCAAAGTACAGCGTAAACATTTATTTAGTCTGAAGGAGGTCCAGCTCTTTCTGAATGTTTATTAAAGTACACATGAACACATCAGCAGACACTCGTTATTTACAGGTGACATCACACACCTGTCCTCTCAGGTGGCTTAATTCAGCCTGCAGGTCTGATGGAGTGACAGTCAGACAGGCGTGTGATGAATTTATTTTTGGAGGAGCGACGTGTTTATATCTGATCAAACTCGCTGTTTCATCGACGACATCGAAGACTCCACATTCATTCACACACAAACATTCATTCATTTGGGCCGGCAATGTTTTTTTAATGAGAAATACTTAACCTTTTATTTTTTGGGAAGCCATCTTTTATTCTGCATCTTTCTAAAGTCTGTGGATGTTTTATTTAAAAAAAAAAGGTCACATAAAAGTAAAGAACAGCTTTAATCTTATCATCACAGAAAAAGTCCAGTTTCACTGCTGGTGCAGACGAGCGGGGCAGAAGCTGCTCTGGGGGGGCAGTTGGGTAGTTTGTGCCTCCCCAGGTGGCAGCAGGGCGATAACATCTTCACCCCCCTAGTTTGTTTCTCAGACAACCCGTCACCGCTCATCGTCCTGCAGCTCAACCAACAGGGTTTCAGCCAACACACAGCTGAGATGCCCCCCCACAGACAAAGAGGGCCGGAACAACTGAGGGGCCGGGGGAGGGACAGCAGAGCACCTGAAAAGGGAGAAGAGGGGCTCCTATCAAAGTCCCGAAACTTTACACCTCCCCCTCCTAAAGCCAGTCTTTATTCTCATTTCCCTCTTTCTAATGAACCAGGTTTAAATGTTCCGTCTTTAAAACATTCAGACAGACCGAACACACACACAAACATACACACACGCACACACAAACATTCTATATGCAACACATGAGAAAAGTAACATACATGTCAGTGCATCAACACACACACATGCACGCAGAGTGAGTGTGTGATTATTTGTCTAATTTATTGCTACTGAACCATTTTAAATTAAAGTAAACATCTTAAAACAAAACTTCCTGTTTGTCCTCGATAAAAACAACAAATCCTTTAAAATTCTTTTCACCCTGCAGGGACTCTTAATTTGTCCCTTTTTCCTTCATGAAGGCCAGACCTCAGGACAGATCTGCAGGTATTGATCGGTGTCAGTGAATATT
This sequence comes from Scortum barcoo, assembly GCA_023238725.1. Classification (NCBI taxonomy): domain Eukaryota; kingdom Metazoa; phylum Chordata; class Actinopteri; order Centrarchiformes; family Terapontidae; genus Scortum; species Scortum barcoo. The sequence goes on from CM041534.1 coordinate 25,935,529, forward strand.
GATGGGTATTGACAGGAATCATGATTTGGAACCAAAAACTTTCAAATGAAATAAAACAAGAAGAATTAAAAACACTGCGACTGACTGGTGTCCAGTCCAGGGTGTACCCCGCCTCTCGCCCAAGATAGCTGGGACAGGCTCCAGCAGCACCCCTGTGTGTGCTCAGGATAAGCAGGTTAGAAGATGGATGGATGGAATTAAAAACAAATAAGCAACAAAGCAATTTTATAATTATCATGTTAGAAAATAAACCTTTTAATATTAAATAAATCTTTAATAAATCAAAACTACAAAATCTGTAGATACGAGATATCCGTTGTGTGCAATAAGAGTTTTTTTGACAGGAGACACAGGTGAACACGGTGACCTTTGACCTCATCAGGGTCACTTGTAGCAGGTAAATTAATCATTCCCTGACACACCTGTCCACAGGGGACGTTTCTGTCTTTAATATTTGTCTTATTGTCATTTATAGATGCTTCTTCGTAGTTTACATGTTGCGTATAATTGTTGTGTTTTTATGTAACATGTTAATGAGCTGCATTTAGCATTTCTATAGATTTAATACATTTTACATACACTGTGTCTAAATGTGTTTTATTTGTGCGGTATATTTTAATGTGTTGCATAATCACACTTTTTGTTTTACAGTGTTTCAAATACATCAAACACTTCAGAATACATTTTAATATATTAAATATATCTAAAACGTGTGTGTGTAGATGTACTGTAGAGTGTATATTACTGTTAATGTGTTCAATAAATAATTGTTTCTGTATGAATTTATTATTGTGCTTTATTTCTGTGTTTAACACATATTTCTGTTTTCAGCTCGGCGGCTGCGTCTGAAACTTGCTGAGATGTTTGTTGTTTGAACTTCCAGCAGAGAAAAACTCAGCGAGGAGCAAGAACATGAAAACAAACTGAGAGGACAAATTTTTAACAAGTCACAAACCTCTGCAGGAGGTCTGGAAAGGTCTGGAAGGTTTAGGAGAACTGGTGAAAGTTTTGAACATATTTTAAATTCAACGCTTCCTCTTGCTGCTTTTCAGCAGCTACAGTATGGGGCTTTTATTGTGAAACAGTGACAGGACGTCCTGAGTGACAGTCAGAGGTACATCCTGGGATGAAACACATCCTCAGTGATGTTCCCGAGGTTGCGAGGTTGTCAAGTGTTTCGGGTCTTTCAGCATCAAACTCCCCCTCAGGTAACCCCCCCCCAGGTTGATCAGGCCCACAGGTCTCTCCTGAGCCTCCATGGTGGACTTTCCTCTTGAGCCCAAATGTTGGCGAGCGGCGTGTTGACCGCCCAAGCTTCAGCTCTCCACTTCGATGAGCTCATTGCATTTCTGATCCACCAGCTCCTCTGTGTCATTTCATTCACGTACAAAAACTCGTATCTCTGTCGTCTCTCAACCAAACTCAAAACTCAAAGTCAAAACTTTCAATCATTCAGTCAAGTTTTATTCATAATTTCATCTTACTTTTGAATTTAATTCATCAGTGCGCTTTTATAAGTTTTTATTTTTTGTGTTTCTGCAAAACCAACTGACCTTTGGGAACAAATAAAGTTATTGATTATTTCTTTTTATTTTTGACTAATCTGCCAGTTATTGTGTTGTTAAACTGATTAATTATTTGGTCATTTAAGTAAAAAAAAGTGAAAATGTTGTTTCTCAACTTTGCAACAGGAAACCCGGAAATATTCGTGACATAAATTATTATTTAAGTTTAAAAATAATTTCATATGAATTTTCTGTTGAGTTAATTTCATTTCAATCTATGATTTTCAACCTTATTGTAACATTAAAAATGCATTCAATCAAATAAAAAGTATAAGCATCAAGAATCAGTCTAAATATCGACTATTGATTTTCAATTTATTGATGTTCAAAATCAGACTGAATTTTTTCTCCCAGAAAAAGAGAGAGAGTGGGGGGCTACGCTCAACCATTAACTGAAAAACAAATGATTGTTCAGCCAAGAAAAACAGAGAGAGAGAAGTCAGGACAAGTGTCTCCGGACCACTAAACAGAAAAAAGGAAAACATGAGCGGCAGAGAGTTGATGCTGACTTTTCTTCATTAAGTGACTTATTAATATTCAGTTGTCTGTTATCTCCACGTGTGCCCACCCCTCCACCCATCTGTCCACCCGACTCGCAACTCTCCAACGCTCAGTCATCCGTCAGCCTTCAGACTGTAAGTACGTTTTCCAGAGAAAATCCTCTTTTCATTCTGTTTTCATTCAGTTGCAGCCGCAGTAATCCTTTAAGAAGTTTCACCAGACAGAAATATTTCACCTTTTTCGGAGTTCAGTGTAAAAGTACGGCTGCAGTTCTCCTGTTGAGTGATGAAGAGTTATCACAAGGATACAACAGACATACTAAAATCTTTCATGGAGCACTTAATGAGGTTTGAATAGTTTAGATAGTTCTGGAGAATGTTTTGGATATTTGGAGGTTTGCAGCAGCTTTTGAAAAAACAAAGAAACCTTTGCACATGTTTATTTATTAATTCTTTCATTTATTTTGTTCACAGATTTATTCTGATGGGACTGAACCTCAAATCCTGAAAATACAAGACATCTTTTATTATTATTATCGTTATATATAACAATCGTTATTCTTATTATCATTGAATGGATACCTGTGTTGGAGGAGGAGCTAAAAACATGAACAAGCAGTTTTAGAAAACAAAAGTTCAAATTTGGAACCAAAAATAAAAAAATTAAATTAAAGAATTGAATGTGAAAGATGGGCTTTGGTGACCTGCTGGAAGAGGTGAGTGAGCCACTACTCTTTCAGGTGATCTGATTACTGCTAGTTCAGCCGAACACACCTGTTCAGGTAGACCAGGTGTGTGATGCAGGTGTGTAACTTGTATTTCCTACCCCACCCCCCACCCCCCCTCCGGTTGCCATGGTGAGGTGGGTGGGTTTGGCAGGTACCAGTGGCTCCATGTGACTCTGATCAGTTTACCTGGTTTGATGATGGCGAGTCAGAACCTGCTCAACAATTTTGTCTCAGGAATCCCCGCCCACCACTGCCGCCTGCCGGCCAATCACAGCCTCTACAACCTGTCGAACCAACAGGTAATTTGTCTGTCTGTCTCTGTCTGGCTAACAGGTCACTGGTAGTTAATGAATCAGATCCTTACTGTGATGGACGGATGTGATTGATTGGTTTGGTTGGATAGATCAATGTAATTGGCTGTTTCAGGTGGATGAAAAGCAGCTGCTAAAAGCTTTCATTCCTCTGGACTCATCTGGAAATAGACTAGATCGCTGCAGGAGGTAACATTTCTTTTTGTTTGTTTCCCCTCTTTGTTGCATTGTACAGTTGAATACATTTCCTGTGACATCATTTCCTGTTCCACCTGTGGTTGTTCAGGTATGTTGAGCCTCAGTGGCACCTGCTAACTGCCAACAGCTCAGTAAACGTTAGCCAGCTACAGACGGAAGAATGTTTGGACGGATGGACGTTCGACCACTCTGAGTTCCTCGCCACCACGGTCTCCGAGGTAACGAGTAGAAACCTGCATGCTGATGTTTAACACTGAGATTAATGAATATTAACCCTCTGGAGTCGACGGACGCGCCGGCGCGTCCAAATTACAGGTCCGATTTATGATGACGTAGCAAAAAGACGCAGCAACTTGTGTCGAAAGTGCGGACTTCAAACTACATACCAGTTTTTAAATCGTGTTGATAGGCCAAGTAGAAACAGACTTATGATAAATAATTTACGCCGTTTTTTTTCTGAATATTGTCGCCACTTTTGGTGCGTGGTGCGTGGTATGGAGCAGAAAAGCGCAGCCTCGCTAAGTTTCAGTTTCGATTTGTGTCGAAAATGCGGACTTCAAACTACATACGCGTTTATAAATTGATTGGCCAATTAAAACAGACTTGTAATAAATAATGTACAATATATTTTTTTCTGAATATTGTCGTCACATTTGGCACGTTTTTGGTGCTGGAAGAAGGCTTGTGATGTGCCCCTCTGTCAATCTTGTAATGGACAGGAACTGTTTTTTACAGTGGCACAAATAATTTGTGGCATCTTATTGTGACACCTGATTGTTTTGTAAATAGTTGAAAAAAAAAACGCCTGAGGCATTGCCTGCATTTTAATGTAAACAGTTGTAAATAACTGTTATTTGCTACATTTGTACATAATGTTTTGAAACTTTACAACTTATTATTATTTATTTGCATTCTAAGTTTTAAAAATGGTTCGTTAGACATGTTTGTGGTTTTCACATTACAAAATCTAACTTTTTTATATTCGGATTTTATGTTTTTTGTGTGGTTTTAGGTCCAGTGTGTTAATACAGTATGTCAAAATGAAAAAATAACTGTAAAATCACAAAAGTCACACATGAGAGGTTGTGCTGAAAAAAATGATACCAAACAAGGCATGGTAAACAGTTCTTAAGGTGAAATATAAAAGCAAAAGTAAAAAGTAGTCAAAAACGGCCAATTTTACCCTGGACTCCAGAGGGTTAATGAGTACCTGTTTTTTATTTTTATTGTCTTACTATTTTTATTTTTACTATTTTTATGTAGCAATAAACCCGATTCTGAATCTGATTCTAAAATAAAACTGGCCATGCTGGTCATTTTGTCAGCGAGATAACTCAACCATCCTATGTAGAATCCAGCTGGCCAACAAACTTGAAGCAAGCTGCTGTGTTCTTGCTCCCTTTACCTTTAAAGTGGCCTTAGGTATTGCATATTTTAGTCTTATAAGTGATATTTTCTCATGTTTTGTTCATTTTTCATAGTTTTATTTTGTATTGTATCATGGGTGACGTTAGACAGAATTTTATTCTTTATAGTTTTGTGAAAAGTGTTTTTAACAGATACTAAAAATGCTGAAGGACGTTGACTGCTGGTGAAAATAGTACTTTGTGATGAAGGTCTTGGTGCTACAGTGTACATTTTGAACACAGTTTTATTACCATATAAAGGAAATGTAGAAATGCAGGGCATCCATTTTGTTTTGCATTATGTGGAGACTGGAACGAGGCCTGAAGGCAGCGGACTGCTGCTCTCCAGTCTAGTCGCAGTGATCCTGCAGATGTTCTAGGAGTTCTTTAGAAGGATGTAATGATATTTTAGGCAGCTGTAGTGAACCTTTAGGCGGTTGTGGTTGTACTTTACAGTGAGACTTTATTGTCTCTGTGGGAAAATTCATTTAGTACATTGCAGGAAAAACACACACATCATACTACAATGACAACAGAAAAACAAAACTCGTGGTAGTTGGCTCAGCAAGTCACCCTGTTTAGGGCTGCTGTGGCTGCAGGTACTTTTGCCAAAGTAAGCCATTCCCACCTCACTTGTAGCCCACCTGTGTCCAGAGGACAGTACAGTAAGGTTGAGTGGGTATGTGATGTCTAATGATGCTGGATTTATAATGCATGTGATGGCCTCACAGCTGAGCTCTGAAACTTTAAAGCTCCTTTTTGGATATGCTGGTGATTTTGGTGGCCTTCCTCCTACACCGCTGGGTCGTAGAGGTCCTCCATGGATGGCAGGCTCCGTCCTGGTGATGTGCTGAGCAGCTTTCACCTCCTCTCTGTAGAGCCTCACGGTCGAGGAGCAGCTGCTGTACCAGGCGGAGATGCAGCCAGTCAGGATGCTCTCTATAGTGCACCTGTAGAAGCTGCAGAGTATCCTTGAGTCCATGTTGAGCCTCTGTATCCTGCAGAGGAAGTTCAGGATCCAGTCACAGAGGGTGCTGTTGAGCCCTTGAGAGGCCTTGGTGCTGTAGAGGGGCAGTTGTTGGTTGGTTGGTTAGTTATCAGTTGGCAGGATGGTGTGTAGCAGCAGCATCTCCTGTAGTTCAGTCACAGTATTGGCCCTTTTCTACTAGTACCTACTCGCAGCTCGACTTCGACTCGGTTTTTACGCGTTTCCATTACGTGTTAGTACCTGGTACTTTCTCTAGTAGCACCTACTCGGCCGGTTCCAAGCGAGCTGAGTTGGAGCCGAAAATGTGACGTTGGCAGGACGGCGGCAGGCCACTGATTCGCCAGGGCGTGACGGCGTCACTAGATGAGTCAGGAGAGCGCGACTCGTTCGTTCATAAGAGTCAACCGCGCCATTTTTAAAACGCAATAACAACAACGAACACGATCACTGCACAGAAATCAACCCCGCATGGAGCAACGACGAGCTGCAGACATTTCTTTGTCTGGTGGCCTCCATTGCTCCGTAGTAGTCGTTTCGTGTTTGTGTCGCATAACAAATGACGTCGCTGGAGTTTGCTATGACGACCCCACCCACGCTGAGGTGGTATTTCTCTATTGTACTGTAATGGAAAACGACCGAAACTGAGGTGGTACTCTCGATTGTAATGGCAAAAGCGAGCCAAGTTGAGTAGGTGCTGAGTAGGTGAAATAGTGGAAAAGGGCCATATGTTTATTGAACTCAGTTTATCTACTGTTTATTACGACCCATGTTTAACTCCATATATGACTGATGATGATGTTCTCTGTACATGTGGCATCTATTGCACGTCTGTCCTGTCCCAGGGAGAGGGATCCCTCATCTGTGGCTCTTCCTCAGGTTTCTTCTTTTTCCCATAAAGGCTTTTTTCGAAGTTTTTCCTGACCCGGTTCGAGGGATCTAAGGACAGAGGAGTGTCACAACTGTACAGATTGTAAAGCCCTCCGAGGCAAACGATGTTTGTGATTTTGGGCTCTAAATAAATAAATTTGAATTTGAATTGTGTCTCTGCCTCTGTCGCCCTGTCAGTGGGAGTTGGTGTGCTCTATGCGTCCTCTGAAACAGATGATTCAGACCATCTATATGGGTGGAGTTTTAACTGGAGCCATCATTTATGGTGGGCTGTCAGACAGGTAAGACACACCTGTTTAAACATATTACCATTAAAACTGTGAACCAGTAGAGGCTCTGTGCAGCAATGTATTTATGACTGCGTCCATGTCTTATATCATAGGTGTGCGCTAAAATCAAACCAACCAGAATCTTCTCTTTGGCTCTCTCTCAGGTTTGGGAGGCGCTCAGTCCTTATCTGGTCATACCTGCAGCTGGGCGTGCTTGGTTGTAGCTCCGCCCTCTCGCCTTCATACTCCGCCTACTGTGTTTTTAGATTTCTGAGTGGAATGGCGGTGTCTGGAGTCATCCTGAATGGAGTCTCATTGAGTACCTGTCTACCTGTATACCTGTCTGTCTGTCTACCTGTCTGTCGTAAACTGCAGACTGAGTCTTTAATGTCTCTGGAAACAAACTGATGAAGTGCTCTCAAACACTGATCACAGTCTGTCCACCCTTCTGTCTGTTTAACATGTTTGTCTATCTACCTGTCTGTCTCCAGAAGTGGAGTGGATCCCGACTAAAGAGAGGACGTTAGTGGGCACGCTCACCTCCTTCTTCTTCACCTTTGGTCAAATGATCCTGGCAGGACTTGCCTATTGGTTGAGAGACTGGAGGAAGCTGCAGGTGGTCGTCTGTGCCCCCCAGTTCCTGTTTTTTGCTTACAGCTGGTCAGTGTAGACTTTCAAAATAAATGTTCTCTGCACCGATTGGTCATTTGGCTTTAAACTGTCTGCTCTCTGATTGGTTAGGTGCTTTTGATCTTTCTGTTCTCTGATTGGTCAGGTGGTACTCAGAGTCAGCTCGTTGGCTGGTTCTGAACCGTCGGTCTGAGGACGCATTAAAGAGTCTTCATAGAGTCGCTCAAATAAATGGAAAATCTGAAATAATTGACAAGTTGACACTAGAGGTAACCTGTCTATCTGACACACATAAAAGATGTGTGATATCCAATTAGAGGCTGACATCAGTTCCATATGACCTGCAGGTTCTGCACTCTCACATGAATAAGGAGATTGAGTCAAGTCGTTCGTCATTCACAGCTTACGACCTGCTGAGGACCAGAGGAATGAGACGCATCTCCATCTGTCTGATTGCTGTCTGGTTAGAAAATACAACTCCTTTAACTTTACCTGTATTCATGTACATTTATTTATGTGTTTGTTTATTTATTCAGCAACAACAGATTAAGTTCAATTCAAAATACAACAGACCTCAGAAACATCTTCATGAAAAAGTTTCACGTTCCACCTGAGACAAGGCACAATATAAATAGATGGCTGATAAATGAAAGGAAAAACCTGAAACTGAGTGTAACACGAAGAAAGCAAATGTTCTCACAGCTGCTCTTCATGGTGCTGCTCTTCATGGTTCAGTGAATCAGTGAACATCCCATCATGCTCTGCATCTAAACGCTGATTCTGATTTATGAAGACGTTCAGAGGAAAAGATCTGATGACTTTGATTGTTGGAGCTCTAATAGCAGGCTCTTCACAACAGCTGCACAAACCAACCAGCTCTGCTCACAGGAGGCATCCTGCACCTGAACCCAGCCGAAAAGCTGTGGGAGGTTTTGGAGCGACGTGTTAGACAGCGCTCTGCACCTCCATCATCAAACACCAACATGAGGGAATATCTTTGGAAGAATGTGTTCATCCCTCCAGGAGAGTTCACACACTTGGAGAATCAATGAAGCTGCTCTGGAGGAGGACCAACACCTCACTGACACTGAGGTGTCAGCTGTGTTAATAATATTATTTATTATTATTATTATTATTATTATTATTATTATTAACTCACTTTATCAGGGTTTGAACTTTAACCAGTCACCCATGCTATAAAACTACCCTCCTCCTGTCTACCTGTCCACCTGTCTACCTGTCTACCCATCCACCTGTCTAGCTCCTGTCTTGTCAACACGTCTCTCAGCAGTCTGTCTTCCTCTCCAGGTTCTCCACGAGTTTTGCATACTACGGTTTAGCAATGGATCTGCAGAAGTTTGGGGTGAGTCGCCTGATTAGCACTGAGCGAGTGAGCAAACAGCTGCTGACCTATCCAGCTCATTGACCTGATACCTGATCATATATAGACGGTGACGGTTACCATGGTCACAACCTGAATATGTAATATGGAGTGAAAGTGAACATTAGCCACCTGTCTGCTTATTCTTGTTACAGGTGAGTATCTACGTGATGCAGATCATCTTTGGAGCTGTTGATGTTCCCGCCAAACTGCTGGCTCTGGGCATGCTCAGTTACCTGGGGAGGAGGGTCTCTCAGGCCGCCTGCCTCTTCCTGTCAGCACTCATCATTTTCGCCAACATCTTTGTCCCCACTGGTAACGAACACACACACACAGTAAAACACACTAATACTGGTAACTGGTAACAAACATCATCATAGACAAATACACAATACACAAACACAGGTAACATGCTCTAATTCACAGTAATACACACTAATATGTCACTATACTATAAGTACACACATACACAGGCAACAAATACACACTAATAAACACTAACATACCTTAAATCACAAACTAATATACACACATGGGTGAGAAATACAGACTAATGCTTCCTGAGCACCACAACAAACATCTTCACTGAAGTGTTTTTTTTTTTGTTTTTTTTTTAGTTATTTTCTGAGTGAATCCTCAACATTTAAACCAACCATCATAAACTGAAGCGTATTCAAATCAGGCTAAATGTCCTCACAAAGACAGACATTAAATGACTGTTAATGCCCCCCTCAGACATGCAGACAATCAGGACCACGTTGGCGTGTCTCGGTAAAGGTTTCACCTCGGCCTCCTTCACCACCGTCTACCTGTACACTGGAGAGCTCTACCCCACCGTCATCAGGTGAGACTGCTGCCTCAGATCCCAACAACATGAGCGTTTTAATGGAAGACCTCAAATATAAGCCAGAAAAAAGTCAGCAGATCTTCAGTTTTAGGCCTGAAGCTGTGATGTCGGTTCTTTGAGACAGTGGGGAGGAAAGTTTAAACGTTTGACCAGCTGCTGCTGTCGATCTTTTCAGCCTCCTCCGTTATCTTCACTAGCTCAATCTACTTCTAGTTTCTCTGTGTCTCCTCTTTCAGAGTCCTCCAGCAGCAGATATATCCAATTTAAACAAAGTCTCATCAAACTGACCCAGGAACATGAAGGCTGAAGCTGCACACAGTTTCTTGCATATTAAACTTCAGTTTCAGACTGAAGGACTCCACAGCTTTATTCGTTTTTAATAAACAGCAGAGAGACAGGTAAACGTGTCAGATGCTGGTTTTATAGTCTGAGTTGGTTGGGTAGATATTTGAACATTTGGATGATCTAACATTAAAAGTTTGGATCTCAACATGATTTTTTTTTGTTAATTGATGTTTCCTAACAGACACCAAAGTTATCTGAACACCAAAAAAAGAAAATATTTGTGTTGAATGTTCAGAGTCTCTAAAATAAGAAATCATTAAGATTGGACAACTGACATTGACTTGAAAGTTAGCAGATATCCTGTCTTCATTGTCTGTTAAACTGTCTGTCTTGTTTTAGGCTTCACTGAGACATATAGCAGGGTATCATCAGCATAAAGGTGTAAAAATAGAAGTGGTCCCAAAAAACCCTGAGGCACTAAACAGGGAAGTGAAACATGGTCACCATCAGAAACAAAACTTCAGGACTGTACCAGCTAAATCCACTTATCAACAATAATATTAATAACAGCAAGGTGTGAATCGGCACCAGTAGAGGTCAGGCTCAGTCCTGTTGGATCCTCTGAAACCTCACAGTGTGTTTGTTGTGTTTTCAGGCAGACAGGAATGGGCTTTGTGTCCACCATGGCAAGAATCGGCAGCATGGCAGCCCCCGCCGTCCTCATCTTGGACGAGGTGACATCGCCAATACAAACCTTGTTAACAAATATTAACTTAGTTAATTAATAGTTAGTCTGTATACTTTGTATTGATTTGATCCACTTCAGTTACAGAATAGAGGTCATATAGAGGAAAGAAATACAGAAATACAACTGAATGGCCTTAATTTAGTTTTCGTGTGTCTACAGACATGGACGTGGATGGAAACAGGGCTTCAGTTAGACCAATGATAAATTCAAATACAGGCTGATTATATCAAAGTAAATAATAATAAATGTGTTCAACAGAATTATGTAGTGTAGTTCTGTAACGATTTGATACTAATAATAGTCTAACTAATTGTCATGAAAATCAATCATTAACAGCTCATATCGTCATTTTGCGGTTAAAGTTAATAATGATAACAACAACAACAATAGCACTTAATATTTTAAAACAGACTTTAAGAGTGAATAACATCAAGATATTTATGTTGACTATGCAGACCTACAGAGTTACTGAATTTATGACATTAAAATCATCATAGACATCATCTCTTCATCTTTACGGCAACATCCTGTGAGATTTTTACAGCTCAAACATAACAGGAACTTAAAATTATGTTACTGAGGCTACAAGAGCCACTTTGCTATAAATACTACCTAAAAACTAAACCTGCAGCACTCAATGGATTTCCAGCTTTACATCGTCTGTATAGTGACGGATCTTATTCTGGATTGATCATCAAATTGTTCATCCTGTTTGTCTGTCTGTCTAGCTTATGCTAACCACAGTGATGGATTACATTTCCCAGGTACTTCCTGCTCTGCCCAGTGTGGTGTATGGAGGGGCTGCCGTGTTGGCCGGCTGCTTCGCCTGCTTCCTGCCAGAAACGCTGAATATGCCGCTGCCTGACACCATCGAGGATGTGGAGGAAAAATGGTGGGCTAACAGCTAACAGTTTCATTAGCAGTGTTAGCGTAATTAGCAGTGTTAGCACATCTTATCAATAACTAATAAATCAGCAACTAATAAGTATCAGTAACTGATAAGTATCTCAATAACAGGTCAGGAAGAAGCCCCACCCCTCAACAGGAAGAGGACAGGTCATTCAAAGAGGGTGTGGCCTCTGACGCAGGGGGCGTAGCTTTAAAAGAGCTGAAGGAAGCAGAAGGGACCGGACTGAACGCACTCTGACCAGACGACAGCACTCAGAACCAATTACTGCTGGATTAAACGTCGGACCTTGCCAATCAGATGCTTGGAGTAATTTGCAACAAAGCCAATGAACCAATGAGAGGCCAGAAGTGACACATTTCAGTGTAAATGTTTTTTTTGTTCAAGAAAATTCATTTTACAATTTATAACATTTAACGTTTGATTATAGATTTATTGATTTAGATGAGACCAAAGCAGTGATGTGTTAAAACTGAAACATTTTAAACTATTTCTGTCATTGATAATGATAAATCTGTAATCAGTGACACACACTAATAAAACTGTGATGATTATTGTTATTATTGTTTTTTCATGGTAATCTATGTGTGACTATGAAGACCTGTTGTCTCAGCTCGCCCTCATCCTCATCTATCTCCAGTTATGTTAACACTTCCTGTTTGCAGATGAACACTGAGCTAACAGTTGTCAGTCTAGATGTTGGGTTTCGAAGCATCCATGGGTCCCACATCCTCTGCATGTTACTGGTACTGTAGCGTCCCTACAGGTTCTCTGCTCTGGTCCCACCAATTCACATTTAGCGTTAGGCTGCCCTTGTTCCCGACACCTGACGCAAACATTGTTGACCCAGGCGAAGTCTTAGCTGGATGGAAATCTCCTCCGCCAAGTGAGTCCAGTGACTCCCGTTCCCCTTTAAGGTAGGTGGTCTTGTAGCTTTGTTTGAAAGAAGAACCTGGAGGTTGCTTTACTTCACAGCAGACTGAAGAACTGATGGGCCAAAGTCAAAACTAAAATTAGTTTGAGAGGTAACACATACAATCACTTTAATCAGGTAGTCTGGCTTTGGTAGAGTAACAAACAAAGACAACCACATAAATATTGATGAAGTGGATCAGAGCACAGAAGGCTTAGTTCTCTTACGATTTAGTTTTAGTTACCAGTGGAAACACAGCAGTAGAAACCGAAGTGTTCTCAAACTTTGGACTGGCATGAAAAAGGCTCCACCACTGTCCTCTCTGCCATGTTATGTGTTTACTTGCTGGTAATGAATTCTCTGTGTGGTCAGCGCCCCTTCCAGGAGAGATGAAGTAATGACATTCCAGTGAGGTAATGTCAACTATAAAATGCAGAAAAAAAGTCCAGTACAGTGATCAATTAGATAACAAAAAACACTGATACATGACACACGTTTATCAGTTGTCATGTGAATAAAAGTAACAATATATGACCACCTGTCCGATCCCCACTGATCAAACTGTGGGTGCATCCTTCAGATGTGACTTACCTGATTCAGGTTAACAGGCTGTTTCCACGGTCTCATCATCATAACTGATGTTATATATTCATATATCTGTCTTTATACACTGTCACTTCTGTGAAATCAAACTGTCCACTTAGGAAGCAACACTGATTGACAATCAATTTCACATGCTGTTGTGCAAATGGAATAGACAACAGGTGGAAATTATAGGCAATTAGCAAGACACCCCCAATAAAGGAGTGGTTCTGCAGGTGGTGACCACAGACCACTTCTCAGTTCCTATGCTTTCTGGCTGATGTTTTGGTCACTTTTGAATGCTGGCGGTGCTTTCACTCTAGTGGTAGCATGAGATGGAGTCTACAACCCACACAAGTGGCTCAGGTAGTGCAGCTCATCCAGGATGGCACATCAATGCGAGCTGTGGCAAGAAGGTTTGCTGTGTCTGTCAGCGTAGTGTCCAGAGCATGGAGGCGCTACCAGGAGACAGGCCAGTACATCAGGAGACGTGGAGGAGGCCGTAGGAGGGCAACAACCCAGCAGCAGGGACCGCTACCTCCTGCCTTTGTGCAAGGAGGAACAGGAGGAGCACTGCCAGAGCCCTGCAAAATGACCTCCAGCAGGCCACAAATGTGCATGTGTCTGCTCAAACGGTCAGAAACAGACTCCATGAGGGTGGTATGAGGGCCCGACGTCCACAGGTGGGGGTTGTGCTTACAGCCCAACACCGTGCAGGACGTTTGGCATTTGCCAGAGAACACCAAGATTGGCAAATTCGCCACTGGCACCCTGTGCTCTTCACAGATGAAAGCAGGTTCACACTGAGCACATGTGACAGACGTGACAGAGTCTGGAGACACGCCGTGGAGAACGTTCTGCTGCCTGCAACATCCTCCAGCATAACCCTAACCCTAACCCTAACCCGTGGTGGATGTAAGGAGTGGACTCAGCGTTTGATCTGAACACCATGTGAAACTCTGAGATCTGATCTACAAAGATGGTCTGTGTCAGTTTGGAGCGTTTGGATGAAGACTGCTGGAGATACAAATGTTCGCTGATTGATCTTCTTCTTATAAACACACAGCAACCACAGACTGCAGTCACATCAGTGGACGAGCTGAGAATATTTCAGCTCTGCAGGATGTTTGAGTGATTTTCCTGTTTGAAGTCTGAAACGACACATCCACTTTGATTAATCATTACCAAACTTTATGTATGAGTCACCAGCCAAGATCATGAAAACTGAATTTCCTAAAAATTAACGCAGCTGATTAAAAAATATAAACTTTTTGCGTTTGTGGCGCCTACTAGAGGTGAAGTACAGTGTGCCTTAATATGTAAGCTGAGTGAAAATTCCTGAACACGAGGTTGATATCTCAAAGCATGCGTGAGTTATTGCTAATCTTTGAGAATGACAATTTTTCATTAAAAAATCATTGGTTTGTAGAATTGTAACAGATATATGTATTTTAAATCCTTTGATAGTTTTAGATCAGTGAAGTCTGAAGATGACCCAGAAAACGTTTTGGGAAGTTTGGCCCAGCAGTTTCTGATGAGATCACAAAAACAGACCATCAGAGCGAAGATGCAGTTTAGTGCAGAGATTACAGGCCAAGCCATTTTTGAGACAATTGCCATTACATAAACGGTTATTACAGCACCACCTTGAGGCCAATGAGTGTCATTTCATGTGTCTCATTAGTGGCTGAGATTTGCATTTTCATGATTTTAGCTGCATGAACACATTTAGCACAAAAAAAGAAGAAGGAGAAGAATGACAACAAAAACAGTGAGTGCTGCTGTATGGAGTCTCAAATCTACCTGATAGAAATAAAAAGTCAGAGAAACACCTCTAGATAGATGTAGAGATAAATGAAATATAAATTATATATTCATACATCAGACATACTGTTTGTCACGTTAGAGCATCAGGATCCAGTGATGAAACTCCACTTCTGGTAGTATTTCTCGTTCTGTCTCACTTTGACCTAAAAACTATATTTTACATTTCTTTCCCTGTTTTGAAATGATCGGCACCTTAACGAATTGAAGTTATTCACTGAGGTAATCTGAATCTTAACAACCACATTGATCATCTCATCAATCTCTCTGTTACGTAAACCATTACAAAATAAGGAACTTCCTGTCAAAATCAGACTCTCTAAATGAATCCATGCAGTTACCACAAACAGCTTATTGATAATTGATTGATTGATTGACTGATTAATGTGACTGTTGCAATAGTCATAATTAGCCAAGTGGTGACCAAATTTATAGAAAATGCAGCTTGACGTGTTCTCATAGGAACTAGACAGTCTGAACCAAAATCAAAATTCAAATTTATTTATTTAGAGCCCAAAATCACAAACATTGTTTGCCTCGGAGGGCTTTACAATCTGCACAGTTGTGACACCCTCTGTCCTTAGACCCTCGAACCGAGTCAGGAAAAACTTCAAAAAACCCTTTATGGGAAAAAGAAGAAACCTGAGGAAGAGCCACAGATGAGGGATCCCTCTCCCTGGGACGGACAGACATGCAATAGATGCCACATGTACAGAGAACATCATCAATCATATTATGGAATTATACATGAGTCGTAATAAGCTGTAGCTATACTGAGTTCATTGGTTTAGTCCATGTGTGAAGGTATCACAGGTAATGGAAATGAGTCTGTGAGTCCAGGTGCATCTCTAGATGTCCTCATATGGAGCTCTGGGCCACTCGACCTTCTCTCCACAACACAGACACAGATCATGTCCCCACCAGGCCAGTGAACCTCAGACAGATGGACCACAACCAGAATCAGTGAGGAACCTGCAAGACTGGAGAGAACAAAGAGGACCAGGGCTCCGGCAGTAACATGCACTTTACAGGACATAAGAGTATTCACATTAACCGCTTTGACACTTTAACCAATTTAAGTACTTTAACCAGTTTAGCCACTTTAACCAGTTTCTAAAAGTGACTCCAGTTTGCACTACTACTACCATAATATGAGTAAGAAGAAGCAGAGGAAGAGGAAGCAGAAAGAGGAAGAGAAGCAGAGACAGAGGAAGCAGAGACAGAGGAAGAGGGAGAGGTGCCCGATGCATCATGGGAGCCCCCCGGCAGTCTAAACCTATAGCAGCATAACTAAGGGCGAGCCTGTGCCCACCCTAACTATAAGCTTTATCAAAAAGGAAGGTTTTAAGTCTATTCTTAAACACTGACACTGTGTCTGCCTCTCGGACCCAGACTGGGAGCTGGTTCCAGAGAACAGGGGCCTGATAGCTGAAGGCTCTGCCCCCTAGACTACTTCTGGAAACCCTGGGAACTACAAGTAAGCCTGCGTTTTGGGAGCGCAGCGCTCTAGTCGGTTGATAAGGAGTTATCAATTCATTAAGATATGATGGTGCCAGACCATGTAGAGCCTTATATGTGAGGAGTAGGATTTTAAAATCCACTCTAAATTTTACAGGGAGCCAATGCAGAGAAGCCAATACTGGAGTAATATGGTCTCTTTTCCTGGTTTTAGTCAGCACCCGAGCAGCGGCATTCTGGACCAGCTGTAGAGTCTTTAACGACTTGTTTGGGCAGCCTGATAAAAGTGAATTACAATAATCCAGCCTGGAAGAGACAAATGCATGGACTAATTTTTCAGCATCGCTTTGGGACAAAAAGTGCCGAATTTTTGCGATGTTGCGCAGGTGGTAAAAAGCAGACCTTGAAATATGCTTAATATGGGTGTCGAAGGACATATCCTGATCAAATAAAAACCCGAGGTTCCTTACAGTGGTGCCGGAGGCCCAGTTAATGCCATCCAAGCAAGGCTATCTTAGGAGAAAAGCGTGTTCCTCAGGTGTTTCGGACCTAATAGGATCACTTCAGTTTTATCTGAGTTCAACAACAGGAAATTTCTGGTCATCCAAGCCTTTATATCTTTAAGGCAGGCCATGGAGTTTCAGGAGCTGATCAGTTTTGTGTGGCTCCACTGATAAATATAATTGGGTGTCATCAGCATAACAATGGAAATCTATGGAGTGCCTCCTGATGATATTGCCAAGGGGCAGCATATACAAAATAAACAGAATTGGACCTAGCACTGAACCTTGTGGAACTCCATGACAGACTTTAGTATGCACAGAGGATTCATTATTAATATGGAACAAACTGAGACCGATCTGATAAGTATGATCTGAACCAGTTTAATGCAGACCCTTTAATGCCAAGCAGTTTTTCCATTCTCAGCAACAGGATGTGATGGTCAACTGTATCAAAGGCAGCACTGAGGTCTAACAGGACAAGTACAGACAGAAGCCCTCTATCTGATGCTGTCAACAGGTCATTAGTGACTTTCACAAGTGCTGTTTCTGTGCTATGGTGAGCTCTAAATCCTGACTGAAAAACTTCAAAAAGACTATTACTGTGGAGATAATTACATAACTGGCTGGCAACGGCTTTCTCTAGGATCTTAGACAAAAAGGGGAGGTTGGATATTGGTCTATAATTAGCTAACACATCTGCATCAAGTGTAGGTTTTTTGATCAATGGTTTAATTACAGCTACTTTAAAAGACTTGGGTACAAAGCCTGACACCAGAGACAGATTAATAATATGCAGCAGTGATGTGCCAATAAATGGGAAAACTTCCTTAAGCAGCGTAGTTGGGATGGGGTCTAGGAGACAAGTTGTTGCTTTCGATGATGAAACTAACGAGGATAATTCGGGAAGGCCAATTGGAATAAAACTGTCTAAGCAATTGTCAGGTTTTAATGTATCTGCTCCTAAATTTCCTGAGTCTGAAGGATCGGAGTCTAACGAGGGCAGATCCTGACAAATTTTGTCCCTAATATTCAAAATCTTGTCATTAAAGTAGCTCATGAAATCATTACTACTTAAACTTAAGGGGATGCAGGGTTCAATAGAGCTATGGCTCTGTGTCAGCCTGGCTACAGTGCTGAAAAGAAACCTAGGGCAGTTCTTATTTTTCTCTATTAATTCTGAATAGTAGGCTGCTCTGGCATTACACAGGGCTTTCCTATATGTTTTGAGACTCTCTTTCCAGGCTAGGCGAGAGTCCTCCTCTTTGGTGGAGCGCCATATCCTTTCCAATTGTCGCTGTTGTTTGTTTTAACTTGCGAGTTGCAGAGTTAAACCATGGTGCCAAGTCTCTTCTGTTTTATAATCTTTCTTTTTAGGGGCGCAACAGAGTCCAGAGTGCCTCTGAGTAAGTCCATGGTGTTACTAACAAGTTGGTCAATTTGGGGGAGCTCAAAAAATTCATGAGAGTCATCAGAGATACTAGGAAATCTTACTGACTTTAATGCTGTCGGAATTGCTTCCTTAAATTTAGTCCTAGTACAATCGGGTAACCATCTAGTGAACACTAATTTTTCTAGAGGTGCATAGTCCAGTAATAGGAATTCAAATGATACTAAGTAGTGGTCTGATAACACAGGATTTTGGGGGGAGACTATTAAGTGCTCAATATCAATACCATAGGTGAGGACCAAATCAAGGGTGTGATTGTGACAGTGAGTTGGAGAATTTACTCTCTGAGAAAACCCAATGGAGTCCAATAATGAGATGAATGCTGTGCTAAGACTGTCACTATCCATGTCCACATGAATATTAAAATCACCTACAATAATTACCTTGTCATTTTCAAGGACTAAATTTGACAAGAACTCTGAAAATTCAGATAAGAATTCAGAGTATGGGCCTGGGGGGCGGTACACTACAGCAACTAGTATTGGCTTTGTGCTCTCCTTCCAGGCTGGAGATGAAAGAGTAATAATAATAAGGCTTTCAAATGAGCTGTAGCCCTCTTTAGGCCGAGAATTTATTAATAGGGCTGAATTAAAAATGGCTGCAACTCCACCTCCTCGTCCAGTGTCTCGAGGAACATGAACGTTAGAATGACTCGGTGGAGTGGATTCATTTAGGCTAACAAATTCTTCCTGACCTAGCCAGGTCTCAGTAAGGCAGAACAGGTCTATATCAGAGTCTGATATCAAATCATTTATCAGAACAGCCTTAGAGGCCAGAGATCTGATGTTTAAGAGGCCACACTTAATTTTCTTATTATGCTGTTGCTGAGTTGCTACAGCAGTTGTGTTAATTTTTATTAGATTTTTATGAATAACTCCCCTTTTCGGTTTTAAGAGTTTAAATGGTCGCTGGGCAGACACAGTTTCTATTCTATATTGGGTGTGCAGCTGCTCTAATGGAGGCGCAGAGAAGCGTGTAAGACTGCAGCTCTGCTTACTGGTCCAACTCTGGTATGTCATGAATTAGGACTAATTAAAACTTTCTATATTTCTAGACAGGAGAGCGGCTCCAGCCAAAGTGGGATGGATACCATCTCTCCTAATCAGGCCAGATCTCCCCCAAAAAGGCTGCCAATTATTAATAAAGCCCACGCCGTTTGCCGGACACCACCTCTTTAACCACCGGTGGAATGACGTCATCACTGGTCAGATTCAGGAAGGGGTCCAGAGAAAACTACGGAGTCTGACATCGTTTTTGCAAACTTACACACCAACTCCACATTAATTCTGGTGACTTCCGATTGGCGTAATCGGGCGTCATTAATGCGACGACATGAATTACAATTTTATCATATTTACGTTTATCCTTTGCCAGCAGTTTAAATTTGACTCTATGTCGCCCCCCCTCTGGCCGCAGGGATGCATCTGACTGTTCCCCGGTGTGCTGCTAACTTCACATGTTGGACTGTGGAGCTGCCAATTACCAGAGAGCTAGTTTGTCAGCGGGTCGCTGAGGGGGGAGAATTTATTGGACACGTGAAGTGTTTGGTGGTGAACCTGAACCTTGGTGGACTTTTTTGAAATCTGCCTCCTTCGAACAGTCACCCAGCCGCCCGGCTGCTCGGGGTCTGCCGGGGGAGTGCTAGCTGATGCTAACCCTGCACTCGATCGGCTCAACGCACCGGCTACTGGGGACTGGCTAACTACGCTAGCATAACTGCTAACATTGGTGCCGAGCCAGCTTCTCTAATTCTGTCAGCCTCGCCTCCAAAACTACATATAAACTACATTTATTACAGGTACCATTTCCGCTAAAGGAGGCAGAGGAGCAGCTGAACATCTGACACACCGAGCAGGAGAGAGAGAGAGGAGGAGGAGAGGAGGAGAGAAGCCATTGCTAATAAGAGATAGCAAAGGAGCTAACCACGGAACCAAATTAATTAAAGAGTTTTACGCAAAATTTAAGCTTTTGGACAGCTAAAAAGTCGCTAGCGGTGGTTAGTCACAGTTGTACACAATTTAGAGAGTATTTAAGAAAATTATGCTCTGGAGTCTCAAGACTATTCACACAGCTCTAGCGCAAGGAGAACAGGAAATGATGCAATACGCTCACCGTAGCACGTAGACCGTCAGGTGTCAGGTGAATATATTACACCTGTTCTTAGATCTCTGTGTTGGTCAAACCTCAGTATATAAAATATTTTGAATATTTGATATCTGTATATTCTGCACTGATTCTTGTACTGATTCTTGGAAGATGACAAGATGGCGGCGCGTGAACAACGCGAGGCTCAGTGTCTCTCCAGAATCTGCTATTTAGCGTTTTTTTTCCTAATCCTGACCGGATTATTCACACAGAATTGCTCTGCGTTACTGTCTTACAGCAGGCATGAGCTTCTGGACATTTGGACTCAAAACTCCAACAGTTTTATCGCCGATCTCCGACTCATTCCGGAGATCTCGAGAACACCGGAGGCTGCTCACTCTTCCCGGCCGGGCGGAAGTGCACGCAGACGGCGCCGAGAACGTAAACAAAGGCGGGGCAAGCGCGGAGGGCTACGAGCTAAGCTAAAGCTAATACCACACCGGCTCCCACTTCCCAGCATTTTCCTCGCCAATGTCCGCTCTCTGGCAAACAAAATGGATGAAATACGGCTCTCCATCACCAACAACAGACAGATTATGGACTCAAATGTCATGTTTTTCACCGAAACGAAGCTAAACAACAGCTGCCTGGACACTGCTATTGAGCTAGCAGGACGCCACACACACCGAGCCGACAGGATAGCAGACGACTCCGGCAAAACCAGAGGCGGAGGTTTCGTGCATTTATATCAACAAAGCTTGGTGCATGGACTCTGCCACTGCCGAGAGACAATGCTCACCTAATGTGGAGTTTTTAATGGTCAAATGCAGACCATACTACCTCCCTAGAGAGTTCACCTCCATCATACTCACTGCAGTGTATACCCCCTCGGATGCTAATGCTAAGCTGGCTATGAAAGAACTTTATGCAGCCATTAGCAAACATCAGACCAAACACCCTGAGGCTGCTTTTATTGTTGCTGGTGACTTCAACCACTCCAACTTGAAGACAGTCCTCCCCAGATTCCACCAACATGTCTCCTGCCACACCAGAGGGGAAAAGACTTTGGACCATGTTTACTCCAACCTGGCTGGAGCATACAAAGCAACACCCCTCCCACACATTGGACAATCGGACCATCTCTCCCTGTTCCTCACACCTCGGTACTCACCACTCATCCAACGTGTGAAACCCACTGTGAAGACAATAAAAGTGTGGCCAGAGGGGACAGACAGCAT
This sequence comes from Scortum barcoo, assembly GCA_023238725.1. Taxonomy (NCBI): domain Eukaryota; kingdom Metazoa; phylum Chordata; class Actinopteri; order Centrarchiformes; family Terapontidae; genus Scortum; species Scortum barcoo. The sequence continues at coordinate 25,957,230 of CM041534.1, forward strand.
GCTCCAGGACCGGTTCAAAAACACAGACTGGAATATGTTCACCCACACAGACTTGGACCAGTACGCCTCATCTGTACTGGACCACATCTCCACCACTATAGACAGTGTCACCACCCAGAAACAGATCACCATGTATCCCAACCAGAAGCCATGGATGAACCGGGACGTCCGCCTCCTGCTGAAGGCCCGCAACACCGCCTTCAGGTCAGGAGATGCACAGGCCTACAGCACAGCCAGGGCTAAGCTGAAAAGGGGCATCAAAAAGGCCAAACACCGCTACAAAGGGAAGGTAGAGAAACACTTCACCAACTCCAACCCCCGACGTATGTGGCAAGGACTCCAGATCATCACAGACTACAAGACAACCAGCCCCTCCCCCACCTCCTCTGATGTCTCCTTTCTCAACGAGCTTAACAACTTCTATGCCCGTTTTGAGAGGGGGAATACAGCAACTGCAACCAAAGCAGCCGTGACTCCAGACCACCAACCACTGACTCTCTCCCCCGATGATGTAGGAGCGGTGCTGGGCAGGATCGTGGTCCACAAGGCTGCAGGTCCTGATGGCATCCCTGGACGTGTCCTCAGAGCGTGCTCTGGGGAGCTTGCAGAGGTACTGACGGACATATTCAACCTGTCCTTGGCTCATGCTGTGGTACCGACCTGCTTCAAATCCACCCTCCATCATACCGGTACCCAAGAACTCCAAACCATCAAGCCTCAACGACTACCGCCCGGTAGCCCTCACCCCCATCATCACAAAGTGCTTCGAGCGGCTGGTCCTAGCACACCTTAAATCCTGTCTCCCCCCCACCCTGGACCCCCACCAATTTGCATATCGTCAGAACAGGAGCACAGAGGATGCAGTCTCCATAGCGCTGCACTCTGTCCTCTCACACCTGGACAATAAAAACACCTACGCCAGATTGCTGTTCATAGACTTCAGTTCAGCATTTAACACAGTCATTCCCTCAAAACTCATCACAAAACTCACAGACCTAGGCATCAGTTCCCTCATGTGCAACTGGCTACTGGACTTCCTGACCAGCCGACCCCAACACGTCCGTCTGGATAATCACTGCTCATCTACCATCACTATAAACACCGGTGTACCACAAGGCTGTGTGATGAGTCCCTTCCTCTACTCCCTCCTCACCCACGACTGCAGACCTGCCGACAGCTCCAACACCATCATTAAGTTTGCAGATGACACCACGGTGATTGGCCTCATCAAAGACAGCGATGAGGCCGCCTACAGGGAGGAGGTGGACCGCCTGGCTGAGTGGTGCGACACCAATAACCTGCTGCTCAACACGGGGAAGACCAAGGAGCTCATTGTGGACTTCAGGAGGAATGCTGATCCGCACACTCCCATCCACATCAAGGGAATGACGGTGGAGCGTGTGAACAGCTTCAAGTTCCTGGGAGTCCACATCTCCGAGGGACCTCACCTGGACAACTGGCTGCTCCAAACTGGTCAAGAAGGCTCACCAGCGCCTTTTCTTCCTGAGGACTCTGAGGAAGAACCACCTGTCCTCAGACATCCTGGTGAACTTCTACCGCTGCACCATCGAAAGCATCCTGACCAGCTGCATCACAGTCTGGTACGGGAGCTGCTCCGCTGCAGACCGGAAGGCGTTGCAGAGGGTGGTGAAAGCCGCCCAGCGCATCGCAGGAGCACCACTTCCCAGCATAGAGGACATCTACAGGAAGCGGTGTCTGAAGAGGGCTGGGAAAATCATTAAAGACTCCAGTCACCCAGCACACAGACTCTTTACCCTCCTGCCTTCTGGGAAGCGATACAGGAGCGCACGGACTAAAACCACCAGGTTCCTGAACAGCTTCTTCCCCACAGCTGTCCAACTCCTGAACTCTGTCTCCTGAACTCTGTCTCTTGAATCCAAACCATCAGATGCACTTTATACCTGTAGCTAATTTAATACCTTGTCAATCCTCATTGCACTACTGTAATGATAATACACTTCTGTATATATTTTTGATAACATCCGCACTACTGTAAATATTGTATAGATAACCATTTCACATACAACTATTAGAATTCTAATACAAATAACTGACTATAGCCTGTATATACTATATATATATATATATATATACTTGTGGACATTGTAACATTTATATTTATATTGTACTGCTAAAAAGCACTTCTGGATGGATGCAAACTGCATTTCGTTTGCTCTGTACTGCAGGTGCAATGACAATAAAGTTGAATTCTATTCTATTCTATTCTATAAGTGCACAAATAATTGATATGCATATTTATTGGCACTTGTTTGATTGTATTAAGATTGTTTGTTACTCTATATAAATCACATTATCAATCACTTTACTCATACCGTGTGCAGTTTATTTATCTAGTGCAAATCTGTTTAGAGGATGAACATAGTGCATCTATCTTATATATTTTTATGCTTCTTTTATTTTTCTTACCACTGGGCTGCTATAATAAGTGAATTTCCCCGATGTTGGATAAATAGAGTTTATCTTATGTTGGCCTGTTTATGAAATGTGCTGTTTAAATAAATGTTGCCTTGATCTACCAGGCACAGTAAATTTCAGGTTGTCTTGCATTAATTTATTCTGAACTCCCAAATCTTTGTGGTAGAAGATGATTCTTGACTTTACCAGTACTAAAATATAAAAATACAAAAATCCAACCAACCCAAAATGAAATTGGAACAAGTAGAAAGTTAATTTTACTGCAAATTTCACGGACAAATGAATTTAAATCATTACTCTGAGGACTAAACTGAGACTGACTGAGAACCAGATGAAAACTTCTGTGATTTTATACTGAACGACACAATCGAGGGCGGCACAGTGGTGCCTCACAGCAAGAACACTGTGGGTTCAATCCCTGGTGACACTGACACGGGCCCTTTCTGTGTGGAGTTTGCATGTTCTCCCTGTGCCTGTGTGGGTTCTCTCTGGGTACTCCAGCTTCCTCCCACAATCCAAAGACATGCAGGTTAATTGGTGACTCTAAATTGCTCCCTAGGTGTGAGTGTGAGTGAGTGGTTTGTCTGTCTGAAATTTTGTCTTTCTATGTCAGCCCTGTGACTGACTGGCGTCCAGTTCCAGGGTGTACCCGCATGCCTCTCGCCCTAATGACAGCTGAGATAGGCTCCAGCACCCCCTATGACCCTGTGTGTCAGGATAAAGTGGGAATAGAAAATGGATGGACACAGTCAATCTTTATCTATAAACACATCTTTTCTCTCATAGTTTATTGATCTGCATGAATTTGATTAGTGATATCTGTGTGTCTGATTAGATCAAATGTATTGATTATTTTCATTATGTTGATTATGTCATTATGAGTATTTGTAAGTGGATGAAAGAAAAAATAGAGAATATCACCAAAATGAGACTCTGTTTTATTGCATAGTTCAAAGCAGTGGCTGCTTTTCTCCATTCTTTAGGTTATTGTTTGGACATTGACTTGTGATCAGAAGTAGTTTTGTTTTAAAAAATGTTATTTAAATGTTTTTTATCATATTAATTCCTCGTGACAGATGAAGGTTTTATATTTTGAACTAATCAGCTGTTGATCGATCAGTGTTTGATCTTCTGGTGTTTTTGTTTCGTGTGAACATAAACGCCCCCTGCTGGTGGCCTCACTACCGACTCGGACAGATTCGTCCAATCAGAGAGGACGCTCTGCCTTGTTTCATTTGAGTGACGGGAGCTCCAACCACTCACAGCACGGCTGCGCCGCTGGCAGGACACTGGGGGGGCGGGGCGATGCGCCGCTCGGCAGCACAGCGGAAGAAAATGGCGGCCGTGGCTGCAGAGCCAGGAGCAGCGGTTCCGACAACAACAATAACCGCGGCGACGGATGACGACGGCCCGCCAGAACCGGGCCCCGTCGGCCCGGGACTCCTCGGAGCCCCGCTGGACAGCGACGGGCTGCGGGAGCTGGTCCCTGCCGTGGAGGTGGAAGATGGTGGAGCCGGGGCGGAGCGCCGCCATGTCGGGCCGCAGCTGGAGCCCGCGGCGGGAAAAGATCCCGCCGTTACCGATGAACTGACCGGTACCTTCCCGGTGGACCGAATCAACATAGACCGGTTCTCTCCCGCCATACCGGGCGAGCCGGAGGGCGGCGGGAACGTGTCAGTGCAGGCGGTGTACCGCAGCATCCTGGCCGAGCCCTCCGCCGTCTTCCTGCACTCCTTCCCGGCCCCGCCGCCCTCCACCGAGGCCGGGCTGTCTCTGGCGGAACCGGCAGAACCGACCACCAACGAGACGACGGACCGGGCCGACACCGCAGGCCGGGACAGAGGCTACACGGCCCTGTTGCAGCCGGAGATGCGGCCCGGCCCGGCGGAGGAGGACCGGCTGTCGGTCCTGGACGGTGTGGACTCTGAGGCGGCGTACGGACAGACCTCAGCGGGCAGCGAAGAGCCGCCAGGCCGGGCCCCGAAAAGGCGGCTGCTGGCGGACACCGGGAAGCAGGAGAGGCCGGCCGGGGAGGACCGTGCCCGGCCGGAGCCCGAACCAGAGCCCGGCCAAGCCGCTGCCGGTCCCGGTCCCGGGGCGCTCGGCGGTCCTGGTCTCGGTCCGGATCTGAGTCTGGGCTCCGAGGTCCGGGTCTGCCTGGACCACGTCATCGATGACGCGCTTGTGGTGTCCTTCCGGCTCGGGGAGAAGGTGTTCTCAGGTGTGCTGATGGACGTTTCAAAAAGGTAAACTTCATTTAAACACCGCAGCTGAAGCTTCAGTGACCCTTTCATACTTTTAATAATCAATACTACTTTCCTGAGATTCCTCAGTTCAATAAGTTTAATAATCAATAATAAAACGAAAACACTCTGAAGGACGCTGATGAACAGTTTCTGCCTGTTCAGACTGAGAGATCAATTGTCAATCAATCAGTGGAGGATCAATGATCAACCATTAAGAGAGTAATAATTAATTTTAATTTTAATTAATAATTGTCCCTTTATAATCACACAGTTGCACTCAAATAACTGATCATTTATATATATATATATGTGTGTGTACATATATATATATATATATATATATATGTATATATATATGTATATATATATATATATATATATATATATATATATATATATATATATATATAATTATTCTAGTTGGATTATGTACTAGTTTTGTTTATTTTGTTGTGGTTGGCTTATTTTTTGTATTTCATGCACCAAGGTTTGAGAGAACCGTAATTTCAATCCTCTGTATGTCGTGTACATGCTGCAGAATTACAATAAAAGCTGACTTTGATATATATATATATATATATATATATATATATATATATACATATACACACACACACACACACACACACACACACACACACACACACACAGCAGCCAGGGCCAGGTCCAGGTTCACAGGGTCCAGGTCCTGGTTAGTTCAGGTTGGGGTATCAGAGCTGATGTGGTCCAGAGAAGTCGGTCCTGATGCTGCAGCATCAGACATGTTTGATTCTGTTGAACTGTTGTTGACGTCCAACAGCTCAAACATTCAACATGTTGGTATTTCGACACAGATTATATATGTAACATGTTATATGTATTATGCATGTGTATGTTACACACACACATATATATGTGTATTATATATGTAGCATGGTCGTGTGTGTGTTATATATGTAATACTTTATATATAATTATAATGTAATATTTTTTATGTAATATGTGCTTTATATGTAATATATGTATGTTACAGTCATCAACCAGTTACTAATCAGTGAGCTGATAAAAACGAGCAGACTCTTTAATAACTGACAGCAGGTTTCTGTTATTTTCCTTCAAATCGCTGCTCATCATGTGTTTACATCCTGAAACTGACACAATTGTTCTTTTTCTTGTTATTATTATTATTATTGTTATTATTGCCTCTGTCGCTGTACAGTTAACAGTTTGTATGCTGAGGCTTTGTACAGGTGTGTCTGCTGTAGGAGGCTCACAATAAGACGCTCGTATTTCAGAGTTTAAAGTTCGCTGAAGTCGGCCCCTGTGTTTCGCTCTCTGAGGTTTACCTGTTTGTTTGTGTGCAGGTTCGGACCGTACGGTATTCCCATCACAGTGTTTCCCAGACGAGATGACCGGAGTCGACCTCAAATGACCACGCAGCCGGTCACCAGCGACGACCCTCCCACCAAACAGGAAGAGGTCACCGCCAGTCCTGCGTCCCCGCCCCCACCTCACTCCTGGACCTCCAAACCGCCACCGCTGTTCCAGGAGGGTGCGCCGTACCCCCCACCTCTGTTCATCAGGGACACCTACAACCAGGCCTTACCTCAGCCGCTGCCACGTAAAATTAAACGGCCGAAGCGGCGCTACCGCTGCGAGGAGCCGACCTCCATCATGAACGCCATCAAGCTCCGCCCCCGCCAAGTGCTCTGTGATAAGTGCAAAGGTGTGGTGGCATCAGGTGGGCTTAGGGAGGCACGACGGGGCGCCATGGACCTGAGAGGTGAGGAGGCATCCCGGCGGCGGCGATCAGCTGAGGGACCGATTTCCTCTGAGGTCAAACGCCTGAGGAATGATGACAAAGGAGGACGAGGTGCCGCCGACAGACGCTCATCATCAGGGATACGTGTGTCATCTTCATCGTCATCTTCCTCTCAGCGCGTCTTGAGGGGCGTGGCTTCATCTTCACCCTCGTTGCCATCGTCGTCCAGCCACATGTGTCTGAAGCTGAACTCTAAGAAGGTTCTGGCCAAAGGGTCTGCTGTCGATCGCTCCAAAGCTCGGCAGGTTCTCAAGAAGCTGGCGAGAAGCTCACAGCCTTCACCGCCACAGCATCGCCGGTCCAAAGACCAGAACCAGGACCGGCTTCAGGCCCAGGGCCATGACCGCACCAAGGCTGTGACGCGAGCTGCTGCCCTGCAGAACCACAACCAGAAGGTCCATTTCACTCGCCGCCTGCAGCACCTCAGCGGCGCCGCCATCGGCTCGACCTCCCACACAGCGCTCCCACCCAGAATGCGGCTCAAACCTCAAAGGTATCGTACCGATGACAGCCAGCTGCCCTGCTGCTCCTCCTCATCTTCCTCCTCCCCGCCCAAACAGAGCGCTCGCTCATCACCTCCCAAACCCGCTTTAAGCCCTGCCCCCTCACCCTCATTAACCACAGCCCCGCCCCCTCCCTCAACCACATCTCTTCTTCAGATGCCCCCATCTTGTGCAGCCAGTGTTGCCGTGGAGACCCAGGAGGTCTGCCCCCCTGAGGAGGAGGGGCTGGAACAGGGTGGGACAGGAGATGGTAGGCAGGTAGTGGAGGCCCCTCCCCCCTCCTCCGCTTCCTCCCTAGACTCCTCCCACTCAGAGTGCAGCTCCACAGAGACCTTTGACCTCCCCCCTCCAGGAGACCCACCGTCTTCCTCTCCCCCTGCTCCCGCCCCCCCTCCCTCTTCCTCCTTATTAGGGCTTCGCTGTCCCTCCTCTTCCTCCCCCACCACCCCTCCTCCCAGAGCTGATGGTGAGGAGACACAGGCTGGCGGTGAGGAGGAGGAGGAGGAGGGAGGTGAACTGAAGCGGACGTCGTAAGTCTTCCACATCCTCCTCCTCCTCTCTTCCTCCTCCTCCTCCTCCGTCTTCTCCAAAGTGGTGTCCAAGTGTTCGCTCCCCTGACGGCCGGACGGTGTGCGTCGGCTGCGCATTGCATTGTCTGGGCGAAGATCTACGGCTTCCCCTGGTGGCCGGCTATGCGCGTGCTTGGCATCACGGTGTCACGGCGTGGTGACACAGGGCTGGCAGTGCTGGCAGGGCAGGAGGCGCGAGTCTCGTGGTTCGGCTCCCCCACCACCTCCTTCCTGCCGCTCACCCAGCTGTCGCCCTTCCTGGAGAGCTTCCAGTCCCGCTTCGACAGGAAGAGGAAGGGGCCGTACCGCCGTGCCATCGCTGAGGCCGCCAGCGCCGCCAAACAGCTGACGCCTGAAGTCAGGGCACTGCTCACGCAGTTCGAGACGTAGCATCAGCTCCGGCTGCCACCACGCACACCCCCACCCCCCTCCCCCACAGTGCCACGCCCCTCCATCTCTGCCCTGCCTGCTACAGGAAGAGCCTGCCCCGCCCCCCCAGACTGATACCTGTCTCTGTCAGAGACTAACGCAGACATGGAACATGTTCGATTGTTTCTGTTTCCTGTTCTTCCTGATTGGAAGAGGGGGTGGGGCTTTTAAATTACCTGGCAGCAGTGGGCAGGGCTTGTCTTTGCAGTCTCCTCCCCCTGTCTTCACAGAGGTCCTCAGTTTTAGGCAGGTGTCAGCGTTTCTACTCGCCTCTTTGTCACGTCGTCTTCGTTAGGCCCGTTAAAGGGTCACTTACTGAGTTTACGTGCAGTCACTTCACTGACCTGGTTAGAAAATTATGATGTCATAGTGATGTCATTAGACTACAAAAGACGGGGCTGTTCCCCAAGCAGGGGGGCTCTAATGAAAGACACTATCTAGATGCATTATGGGAAATGTAGGATCCAAGAAAACCAAGTCACTGGAGCTGCCCTGAAAACTTAGCCGGATGATTGGATGACAGTTGTTGTTGGGAAATGACCTCATAACGACATCACGATGATGTCATACATTTACATAGATGATAATGAATAAACAAACAAGAATCAGTAAACAAACACTAATTAGCGTCCTCATGGTTGAGCTAAGCTAACAATTGCTAAGCTTGCTGTTGGAGACAGAGTTCATTCTGATGTTCGGTTGGTTGATTGGATTGATTGATTTATTGAGGACAGAGTGAATCATGAGAAGGATCGATCAAAATGTCCAACATCCTGAATCTCCGTTTCTAATTGTCGTCTAAATTCTAATTCGACTCGATGAATCGCTTCATTTCGACATGTTTGTCACTCGTCCACCTGGCGGCGCTGTGACTCGCTGACACGTCACTTCCTGTTGTGTTTGTCCTCTGGTTCCTCGGGGTTCTGCAGAAGAACTCACAGACTGAAAACATTTCTTTTCACAGAAGCTTTATTTCCCTTCTCAAAGTTAAAAAAATGAAAACTGTGAAACAAACTGAGGCCGCGGTCTCAAACAGGGTTCAGAGCTGAGTCAGAGCGGTCCGGTTTTAGTGTGATCAGGTGGTCATGGGATCAGGTCTCTAGTCCAGGATCAGACCTCTGATGATAAAATCTGATTTCCTCTCAGAGCAGAATCCTGGAACCTTTCTGGGTTGATCAGGCTGTCAGAGCTGCTGCTGATTGATCAATCAGACAGTCAGATTGATCAGAGATGTTTTATGCAGACAAAGTCACCAACATTTCACTCGCTCTGTGTTTGAGACCCCGGAGCTTCAGTTGACAATATTAGCCTGACAGACGGACAGGTAGGAAACACTGACTGTTAGACAGGACAGCTGCTTGTGATGATGATGATGATGAAGAAGTTGGATTTTCCCTCTCCTGTTTGTTGTTTCAGCGGTCAGACTCTTTTTACCGTCTGTTTGCAGATCAGAGATCCTGAACTAAAAACTGTTGGGACAAAATTATGGAAACGCACGGACAGAAATAAAAAACAAGTAAAAGAATCCGTCTGAGAGTCGACCTGTGTACTTGTTCTTTTTTCTGATGTTTTAAATCTATTAAAAAGCTGTCAAACTTCTCTTTGAATCGTCGTCATTTAAACTCTCACTCTTCTTTTGTGGTGATTTTACTGTAGGAGTCAAGCCGGTGCTTTGCTCATTGGCTCAGATTTTCTCACCTGCAAACAGATGTTTGGTAAACGGGTCTCCAGAGCTGTTTTTACCAAAAATATCAGCAACGATTAAATATTTATTTTTTTAATCTGATCAGAACTCAACAGAGATTTGTCTTTTTTTCAGATGCAAATCAGTAGACTGCCACCTACAAAAAAGTAAACTATAAAATGTCTGACATTTCCAGGATGAGTCGCTGATTTTAGGTAAAAACATCTGTGTTAACCAGAGTGGGAAAATACCAGCAGGTACTGACTAAATACTGGAGTGTATGATCAGGAACTGGATAAATACTATGAATGATCAGCAGGTATTGGCTAATCAGAGCTGCAGAATGTGTAAAGTTCACCTCAGTTTAAAGGTGATGATACATGAATGTTTCCCTATCCATGATATGGGTTTGGGTTAGGGTTAGTATGATTCAGTGTTCATATAATATCCATGTGCAGTGACGGGTCAGTGAAAACATGAATAAATGAGTGCAGAAACAAAAACGTGCGTCCAGAGTTCAGACCTGAAGCTGCTGGAGGTGGAAGTGCGCAAACACCCGACTGACACACTTTACAATGTTTTTCTGCTTCGATGTGAACACATCGTTAATCTGAAGGAAAATTAAGTCATTATTATTACTGTACCAAATCAGCCTCACATACATGAATCATTGATTAGGAAACATAGCAGCACCTGAATTTCTTCAAACTTCACTCTGACAGTTCATCTGTAATGACACATCTTTAAATATTTTCTGAATGAGAACAGTTAACAGTACGTCCGTCCTCTGAAATAACTTTTATGTGTGTGTGTAAACACGTATGTACTGCAAGTGTTCACACTGAAGCAGTAAAACATCGTAAAGTGTTGCACCTCCACAGCAGCTTCAACTCTGAACTCTGGACGGACATTTTTATCTGTTTCTGTCTGCACTCACTTATTCAGCTCTTTGATCTGTCAGCAGATGTAAAAATTACATATAACATTAATTATATATATATACACACACACATACATAACTATATATGTAAAATTGTGTGAACAGAACATCAGTATTAAGATAGTACGTCAACAATATGTTAGCATGAATACGTTATTATACGTTATAAAATAATTATGAGATCACTGATCATGCCTTAGTATGTAGTATCAGTACCAAAATGCCTGTCTCTCTCTAATGACATCATCAGTGTCCCTCTGTGATGACATCATCACCGCCCCTCTGTCATGACATCATAAGTGACACCTGTCTCTCTCTTTCTGCAGCACGACTCTGAAGAGCTGCTGACGCTGAGAATCCTGCGCTGTGATTGGCTGAGAGTCTGTGGGCGGAGTCAGAGCAACTGATGATCAGTTACATGGACATAAATAATAAATAATCAATGGATATTTAAGTGAAGAGTTTATATTTATAAAGAGAAGAAAATAGTTTGATCGTTTTTCTGATCACTGAGTGTTTCCATGGATATCAGATTCAAATCAATGACATCACATGTTTTATTTTGCGTCCTCCTATCAGCAATCCGATCATCAAACAATCACTGATCAACCTGCTTGCAGATGAACCTTTGAGTCTTTTGCATTCTGAGCAGGAAGATGTCAAACTGCAGGTGGCCTCTGGTCTCCATGGAAACGGGTGGAGAGATGTCACTCACCTGTTGACATGCAGGAGGCAACACAAAGTTACAGCTCAGTTTTACAGACATTACTGTTGCACCTGAATGCACCTTTTCTCACAACAAGTCAAAACTCTGATCACGCAGGTAAACGTGAGGCTCCGCCCCCTTCGCCCACCTGTCAGCTGCCGCTTCAAACAGTCTGGTAGGAGGAAGGAAACTGTTAACGTAGCTCCAGTCAGTATAATTAACAGGTGTTAGTGATTATTGATCAGGTGTAGAAACAGAAACATTTATCAGCTTCATGTGTTTATACCTGCCCAGGTATGCTCTGACCCTGCCTCCTGCTGTGGGGTTACTATAAAGTTACTATAAACTTACTCTAAAGTCAATACAAAAATGAATATAAATAATGAATATAAATAAATACGTAATATAAAGACAGCGTAAAGTTGATTTTGGCGGCCCCTGTGGACAGCAGCAGTTTCACCGCCTCCTCGTGTCGTAAAGATTAAAGATCCTGCTCCGGGCTTCTGTTTGGGACGCGAGTGGAAGAAAGACATCTTATCTCTGATCCTGTTTCTCTTGTCTTGCTGTTGGCAGACTAAATAGCGATGCTGTGATTTATCTGTTCGTGGCTCTGACCGATTACTGACGGAAATGTGACAAAGTGAAACTGAGTAAAACATCAAACATTAGGTCTTGTGACAGCCAGCAGCCAGTTGTACCAACACGGAAAGACAGGTCAGCTTCAAATGTTCTGTTATCAGCCAGTTTAATCACAGTCGTGTCCACCGTGACGTTAAAACCACGTCTGTCAGCTTGTTTCAGAAAACAGACACGTTTCACTTTATCTGTTGGAGGAAAAGGTCCCACACTTCTCTGCATCTGTTGACTGACCGACCGTTGACTCACGTTTGTGGCTGTTGTGTTCTTCTGTCAGTTATTTTCTGTGTCTTTGCTGCTCCTGTCCCGGTGTCAGCCCCAACCAAAATAAACCTCTCTAAAGAAAAAGCTCCTTCTTCTTCCTTTTAACCGGCAAACAAACTCACTGCCAAACCTCATTTGGGAAAATGCGAACAGGCTCTTCTGGTCTGCGTGAATCATTTCATCTGATTCTGTGGAAAAATCCAACAAACAGCCAATCCTCTCGTCTCGTTCGCTTCTGTAGGTCATAAAAAGGCATCAATGCACTGAAACTGTTTCATAACAAGTTAAGTTAAAAACTTTAAAGAGAGCTTTAGTGACGTCTGAACCAAAACAACCAATCAGAGCAGAGTATCTGAGCTAACTGAGCAATGTAAGAGAGGACAAACAACGAGAAAACAACAGTTTACAGGAAAGAGAAGTGAACAGAAGAAGAGTGAATGAAGAAAAACAAGTTAAAAAGAAGAATTAGAGAGAGATGGGGAGGGAGGGGGGTTTTCAGCGAAGTGTGTAAAGTTTATATAAAGTTTATATAAATTCAATATGTAGTTATATTTTCTACAGAATTACTAGAAAACAAAGTTCTCTCAGATATCTGAAGTTCAGTTTGTGAGTTTTTAATTTTTTTTTTAGGATTTTCCAAACACACTAAAACTATTTTCATTTCATTTTATTCAAACACTTTCAAATATCGTAACTCCCCCTAACTTCGTTGATAAAAGCTAATTTTAAAGCTGCAGAAAATATAACTCTGACTGTTAATCTCCCTGACGGCACCAAACGGTCACATATAGTCACTAATAATACTCTGACTGTGTATAAGTACTTCATACAGTCCCACTCCTGAAGGTCTGTCGATCATCAGTTTTCATTGTTTGTTCATTCAGAGGAAACTGAAATGTGACGTCCTGCTTTTGAATTTTATCTTAAAAATAAATATCTTTTTATAACACATGCTCATGCCCCACAGAGTCCAGGTCCTGAAGAGTCCATACCCATAGACAGAGCCGGCCCTACCCAATGTGGCGCCCTAGGCGAGATTTTATATATGGCGCCCCCCTCCACACGCTTACAAAATAATAATATATAATATTATAATACAATAATATGTATGTATGTGTGTGTGTGTGTGTGTGTATATATATATATATATATATATATATATATATATATATATATATATATAAATGTGTACTTTAACACTGATGTAAAGTTTAAAACAATTAACATGCTTTAGACAATATGAACTGTAACACAACGAGCAAAAGGGGTGAAAAGGGAATAGCATTTTGATTGACTGTTAAAAGCAAGAAAAACGTTAGTAGGTTTAATCTTTACAAATGATCCATAACAGTAAAAAAGAGCCTCCGGGCGATGGATTTTTGGGAAAACTGCTTTTAACTAACTCGACGTGGTTAAAGTCTCCTCCAGTGCTAATTTAGCATTAGCTCGTGGTGGTATGTAGAGCAGACGGCTCCACCTCTGTGTTTCTCTGAGGCTGCAGTCCTGTCATCCGCCTGGAGAAGAGAGCGCCCCCTAGCTCCACTGCGTCTGGGATGTTGTTATCCAGCCAGGTCTCGGTAACGATCGTCACACAGCTGTCAATCTTTGCAGAGACGATCCTCAGCTTCATCTCGTCCATTTTGTTGGACGAGCGATCTGGCGTTTGTGAGGAAGAGCCGGTCTGTATGGGTTAGCTTGTAGCCTAGCACGCAGGCCACCCCTCTTGCCCCTGCTTTTGTTTATGATGCCTCCTCCGTCTCCTTGGCAACAGAGGGATTGATAAAGTGTGATATAATAATAATGATAATAATAATAATAATAACACACAGCTGATAAAGTGTGTCAGTGATATAATAATAATAACAATAATAATAATAATTAATAATATCGTATCGCTCCAAAACCTCCCACAGCTGTTCAGCTGGGTTGAGATGTGCTGACTGTGAAGGACACAGCATCTCATTCATTTTCATCCTCAGCAAACACTCAGTGATGAATAGCTTCTAAAACTAGTTTTTGTGATTCTACACTGGTTCATACTGTTTTTTGAAGGTTATTTTAGTCATCTGTTATTATTATTATATTGTGTATAAACTGCAAATGATGAAAGCAATAAAGCTGTTGTTTTGTTGGACTATCCGTAAGTGATCACATCCACATAAACACACAAACTGCATCCACATTCAAATAAAATAAAAAAAGGTCATCTATACTTTAATGAAATTCAGAAACATAAAAGTTAACCAGTCATTTCCCAGTGAGCTCAGACATCACTGATCCCTCCTGGACTCCCTGCAGTTCACCTACAGAGCCATCAGGTCTGCAGACGATGCAGTAAACATGAGCCTCCACTTCATCCTGCAGCACCTGGACTCCTCAGGAACCTGCCAGGATCCTGTTTGTGGACTTCAGCTCTGCTACAGGACCAGCTCCCCCAGATGAATGCACCTGAGTCCACCTGCAGCTGATCACACACTTCCTGTTTGACAGGAAGCAGCAGGTGGAGCTGGAAACGTCTCCGACTCTCATCAGCACAGGATCCATCGAGGCTGCATCCTTTCCCCTCAGCTCTTCTCTGAACCTGCACATGCAGCCATCAGTCCGTCTGAAGAGGAAGAGAAGTCCTGGATATGATACCACCCACACTTGACACATCTCTGGATAGTGCAGTGGAATAGAGATTATTATCATAATTACAGGATTCAAGGTTCATGATTTTACTGTCTTGAGTCTTGAGTCTCTGGTCCCCTTAAACAATGCTCAAAAATATTAAGAAAAACCACACAAGCAAAAAAGAGAAATACGTATGGAACTAAAATAAATAATAATCTTAGGTAATAAAATGAGACCTAAATATAAATTACACGACTAAATAAAACATGTAACAATAGAATACCTATACTGCTGTAAATCCAACAGTATTATGCAGAGTACTGAAATAATTCAGAATTCAAATTTATTTATTTAAAGCCCAAAATCACAAACATTCGTTTGCCTCAGAGGCTTTACAATCTGTACAGTTGTGACACCCTCTGTCCTTAGACTGGGGTACAAAGTCTGACACCAGAGACAGATTAATAATATGCAGCAGTGAGGTGCCAATAAATGGGAAAACTTCCTTAAGCAGCATAGTTGGGATTGGGTCTAGGAAGTTGCTGGTTTCAATGATGAAACTAACTAAGGATAGTTCGGGAAGGCCAATTGGAATAAAACTGTCTCAGCAATTGTCATAGATCTATATCAGAGTCTGATATCAGGTCATTTCTCAGAACAGCTTTAGAGAAGCCAGAGATCTGAAGTTTAAGAGGCCACATTTAATTTTCTTATTATGTTGCTGCTGAGTTTGCTACAGCAGTTGTGTTAATTTTTATTAGATTTTTCTGAATGACTCCCCTTTTTGGTTTTAAGAGTTTAAATGGTCGCTGGGCAGACACAGTTTCTATTCTATATTGGGTGTGCAGCTGCTCTAATGGAGGCGCAGAGAAGCGTGTAAGACTGCAACTCTGCTTCCTCGTCCTTTCTATATTTCTATATATAGACAGGAGAGCGGCTCGAGCCAAACTCCAGGGATGGACACCATCTCTCCTAATCAGGCCAGATCTCCCCCAAAAAGGCTGCCAATTATTAATAAAGCCCACGCCGTTTGCCGGACACCACCTCGTTAACCACCGGTGGAATGATGTCATGCTGCCTTGTCCTGTCTGTATTTTGGTCCCTTTCTCATGAAAATGTAACAGTACAATCTGACCAAACATGGATTCAGAGTCCACAGGAAATCAAGGCTGTTTTGAAGACCTCCAAAAAAAGCCATACTGGCAGCACAGGGGGCGGGGCATTGGTCCAGTCTCGCTTCCAGAGCGCTGTGTTGCTGGACGCACCACCAAAGTTGTTCTTTGGCCTGGAAGCTGGTCTGCAGGGCTCTCGCAGCTGCCAGGAGGGTTAAAATAGAAGAGAGGAAGGTTTAAATACCTGGGGATCCACCTGGGGGATGATGAGACTGCAAAGAAAAACTGGGAGGGAGAAATTGAAGGGGAGCTGGCAAAGTGGAGGTGGCTGTTACCACAGATGTCATACAGGGGAAGGGCCCTGATAATTAATAACCTGGTGGCATCTAGTCTGTGGCATAAATTAACTTGTATGGAGCCTCCTGCTGGCCTGTTACAAAAAATACAGGCAGTCTTGGTACGTTTCTTCTGGGACAAACCACAATGTGTACCACACAGTTGTCATGGTCCGTTCGATGTCATGTTTTGTTTTCTGGTCTTGTCTCGTTTTTCATGTCAGGTTATGTCTTGTCAAGTCAGGTTTTTATGTCGATCATGTTTCTTATTCTGTTATGTCTCGTCACGTTTCTGGTTCTGTTATGTCTCGTCATCATGCATATTAAGTTTCCATGTCTGTGTGGTTTCTGGTTCCTTGTTCTTGTTCATGTTTCACGCTTCAGGTTCCACGCTTCATGTTTTGATCTTGCCACCCACGAGTGAGTTTTATATTCATGTGGTTTTGACAAGCCTCCGCTCAAGCCTTGTTTTGGATTATTTGGAAATACCTTTTTGTTAATTAAAACCTTTGATGAACCTTGCTCCGGAGTCGTGTCCTGCATTTGGGTCCTCCTGCCTTGTGTTCCGAGTCAGTCTTAACAACAGTGTCCTTTACCTGCCAAATGAAGAGGGGGGGGGGCAGGGCTTAGTGCACCTGCAGAGCAGCAGTGTTCAGGCTGCAGTTCATACAGAGATACCTCACAGGAAGTGAAGATCTGGTGTGGAAAGCAACAACCAGCACCATTTTAAGAAAGATAGCAGGTTTAAAGTTAGATGCCTCCTTGTTTTTACTGAACTGTGATTTTATACGTATGTGTGATCTGCCTCCTTTTTATCAGGGACTTTTTAAAACATGGACTTTTTTAAATGGACTAGACTGGAGCCAACAGCTTCGCTGTTCTGGCTCCTGGAGGAGCCTCTGATCCACGGGGCCTGGCTGGACGTGCAGGACGGCAGCAGACCTGGGCTCTCCCAGAGACTGATCTCAGCCGGGGCAGTGAAGGCAGCTGTTGAACTTTTGGCGCTTTTTCATCACACAGTTCTAGCACTACTCAACTCGACTCAACTCAGTTTCGGTCGTTTTCCATTACAGTAGAGTACCACCTCAGCTAGGGTGGGGTCGTCTGTGAATCTGGTTTTTAGTGGGGTTTTTTTTATTTGCCGTCATTTTATCGTCATTTCTAATGACTAACAAATAAAAAAACATTTACCTATCCCATTTATTTATCTCATTTATTAATGATCCTCCTCATTGGGACTTATAAGCATGATTTTTATTGAATTTTTGTTGAAATATGTGTTCAATACTAACCTTGTACATAGTCACTAATTTATATCTAATTCATTTTTAAGGATTGTTTTCTTAAACCTTATTTTCAATTGAAGTACTTGTTGCATGCCCCTCTATTTATACTTTATATTCATCCCCACATGAGAAGTAACTGTTTTTTTCTGTAAACTGATTATTAAATTACTATTTTTTTAATATTTATTTTAATTTTAACTGACATTTAATAAAGATGTTATTCCATTTTATTGAAGCCACCCACAGAGAAAATATAGAAAGATAGAAAAATAGAAAATTTTATCCAGCACTTATTTGATTTATCCAGGCACTTATCTAGCATTTATTATTTTTTATTTTATTTTTCTTTTATTATTTTCACAACACCTTTTACACCTTTCCAGCGTGTGCACTTTATACCAACAATCCATTTTGCTTATTCTTGTCAGTTTTAGCCAAACATTTTTGATACAAGGTCCTTTGAACAGTTCAGATTAGTGACGACCTCCAGTGGACTCCTACAGACGTCCAGGAGGACCGAAGGACTTGATAACACACAGACGTCACATAATATCCTTTAACGTTTGTTCGTAGGCTGTTTGTGACCAGACCAGTAGGCCAGTGCACTAAATAGAAAACCCTAACCTTTTACTTTTTTACTTTTATCTGTAGTTAATTTTTAAATTATTTTAACAGAGGATCTTTAAAGTTTTTTAACATCCACAGTGCCCCTGCGCACCCTCATGACACTACAGAGTGCTGCGTTTTACTCATAAACCAACCCAGAAACACTGTTTTTAACTAATCCTATATTTAAAACCAGCACAGCCACCAAAATACAGACTGACCAGAGAAGTGAACACATTAAGAAAGTAGGGGGTGGGAAGATTTGAGGCTTGTCGGGGTGGACCAAGGTAGACTGAGCAACAAATTTCATTCTGCCGCCGGCTCCCAGCGACAGGATTCAGTCTTTTTCTCCCATTAGAATTGGATTGGAAAGAAAACCCCAAAACTCAGATTCAAGACTTCAGATATTTAATGAGAACAGCTGAGAGTCATTTTCATCAACACACATCGATAACAAAAGAAATCACAGTTGTGTACTGGAAATAGCCTGTGAGGTTTGTCCTCTGAAGGACACTGTAGTTCTCAAGTCACATCGACTTATTGGACTTTTCCAATCTACTCAAAGCGTTTTTCAAACTGTTGATCAGACTTTCAAATGTCTTTGGACTGACAGATCTTTGCTTTGAAAAGTAATTCAGCAGTTTTTTCCACTTGGAATGAAGACATCAATGACGAGCACAATAAAAAATATTTAGCTAAATTAACCAAAAGACTTGGATGAAATGAAATAAATGAAAAACTCTTACTGTATTTTATACGGTATATTAAGATGTTACAAACTGAGTCACCTCTGTTTGAACAAACACAGATTATGATACAACAATAACCTGACAACTTCAACCTGCAGACAAGAAGTCAGGGTTTCATAACGAGTCACACGTATATTGGAACTATATTGGAAATATATCTGTACATCAGTGTATGTCTGTCGGTTCATCTGTCTCTCTGTCATCTGTCTCACCTCAGGCTCCATCAACACCTCTGTCAGTCAGCAGGTGAACAGTGGTCCACTTCAGGAGCTGAATTTACCTGAAAGACACCTGCTGACATCATCAGTTAATAGCTGACTCAGAGGATTGTGGGATACATAGGACAGTCAAGTTCTGTCTCTGGGTAAAGATTCATTTATGAGCAGAGCCTTTGGATTGGATACCTCATCCATTTATTATGATGTCATCAGTCAACAGGACGCAGAGCCTGAAGTGTGACCGCTAAGAACAGAGAGACAGACAGGTAGAGACAGACAGACAGGTTGGTAGGTAGTTTCTCTCGCTGCCTGTCTGTCTATCTTTACTTGTCTGTATGCCTGTATGCCTGTCTGTGTACCTGTCTGTGTGTCAGTGGAAAACTGTCTGTCTCCAGCGTTTGTCAGGGGTGAACGGCCACAGACAGTCGCTGATGGCGGAGGTGAAAGGTCGCGGTTCGACGCTCAGGTTCAGCAGCTCCAGACGAGAACAGTTTAACTGACTGTTGATTGGACGAAGAGTCGACGCTGCGGGCTGCTCGGTCAGCTGCAGACAGACGGACAGAGTATTAGAAGTATAAATACCACAGAAATACTACGACTGAAAACATTTGAAACGCAAACACCTCACAGTACAAACCATCACAAGTACTTACAGTATATCACACGTATAATGATACTGACTGATACAGGTGTGCCACTTCTCAAATATATTTACAGGTATTAGGTGGTTGGACGGCAGGCTGAAGGCCTGAGCGATCGCTACGGCCATCTCATATTTGGTCATCTGCTCTTTAGCTGAGAAGTGAAAGATTCCTCTGATAGACGGGTCCTGGAGGAGAGACAGACAGGTGGTGAGACAGACAGACAGACAATAAGACAAAAGGTGAGACAGACAGGTGGACACAGACAGATACCTACCTGTCTGGCTCTCTCGCACAGCTTCCTGCAGACGGCGGCGACGTCTCTGGTGTGGGTGGGGAACCTCTGCTGGCAGTGATCCAGGGTGCAGCTCTCCGTCGCCCCCTGCACCTTCAGCCACAGAGACGTCACGGCGCTCTCCGACACAGACTCCACCTCCCCGAACAGAACCGGCACCCGCAGCACCGCCGCGCCTGAGAGACACATGGCCGGGAGAGAGAGACGGGAGAGAGACAGGCGGGTGAGACAGACAGGTGACAGACAGACGGGTGAGAGAGACAGGTGAGAGACAGACAAGAGACAGACAGGTACCTGGACAGTGTCGTAGTGTCTCTCTCTCTCCCTCCAGTTTGCTCCGTCCGTAAACGCGTTGAGAGGATTTGGGCTGTAATCGTCTTCTCCGTACGGAGGATTCCTCCCATCAAACACGTGACGTAGTCGGTGCTGATGTAGAGGAGGAAGGCTCCGCAGATGGCTGCACACATCATCATCGTCATCATCATCAAAACACACACACACACACACGTCGTCTGCACTGTGACAGCTGCATTAACACATTGTTCACTGTTCAAAAACATGAAGGACCATCACTGTAAAACACAAGTCAGTTGAACGTTTTAAAGTCAAAATTCAAATTTATTTATTTAAAGCCCAAAATCACAAACATCGTTTGCCTCGGAGGGCTTTACAATCTGTACAGTTGTGACACCCTCTGTCCTTAGACCCTCGAACCGGGTCAGGAAAAACTTCAAAAAAGCCTTTATGGGAAAAAGAAGAAACCTGAGGAAGAGCCACAGATGAGGGATCCCTCTCCCTGGGATGGACAGACGTGCAATAGATGCCACATGTACAGAGAACATCATCATCAGTCATATATGGAGTTAAACATGGGTCGTAATAAACTGTAGCTATACTGAATCAGTCTGTCAGGAAGCGACTGTGGATCAGTTTCACCTGTTTGGGTTCAAATCAAAGTGACGACAGGTGAGCTGGAGAGGAAACATCAAGACGACCTCCAAAAAGGGCTGAAAGGTTTCACAGGTGGTTTCACAGACAGCTGCTCTCTGCTGATCTCTCCTCGCTCGTTTTCTAGTTTTGTCACTGCTCGTGGCGTGAGGTGTTACCTGCAGCCCACTCAGGCTGTACAGGTAGTCCAGCTCCTCCACACGCCTGTCACAGGAAGTCTGAAGATCACGGAGGAGATACCAGGAGACGGGCCAGCACACGAGGAGAGCTGGACAGGACTGTAGGAGGGCAGCAGGGCCGCTATCTGCTCCTGTGAGCGAGGGGGACCAGGAGGAGCAGCGCTCCACAAACTGACCTCCAGAGGGCTGCAGGGGAGCGTGTTTCTGAGCAACCTGTCAGAAACAGCTCACAGCCCAGCACCAAGCAGATCGCCGGGCCACACAGAACCAGAACGGGCCTACTGAATCACATGATGAGCTGCCGTGATGACGTTGAGGTCAGATCAGACTTACTTTGATCATTTGGGATGATTTTGAATCCGGCCCTCAGTTGGTGAGTTTGGGTCCCACTGACTGTCATTTTCTTCTCAACATACACACAATGTCCAGTAAAGAATCTGAACTTGAATGTTTCATGCATCGGGGTCCAATGTGTGATTACAGTGTTCCCTTGAGTTTTCTGAACAGTGTATATTCACACTTCACACACACACACAGTGTGACAGAGGTTAATAATACAAGCACGTTTTTAAATACTATTATCATAAATACACCATGTTTGAAACAGTTTACACTGACGAGAAGAAGAAAAGTAACCACAGATCAACACTTACCTGCCTCTTTGGCAAGCGTGCTTGTGGCGTGCACGTTGAGATTTACAGCTGCTTCAGTGTGTCTCTCCACAACATCTGGACGTCTCTCAGCTGCACAGTGAATGATCACATCCGGCTGAGAAGAGATTCAATTCAAATTATTATTCACTCTTCACAAGGTCCTAAGATACACATTTGTTCATCACAGACAGCCTGACTTCATTCACCAAAGCTAAAAACATAAAAACAAAAACCATGAAAGGGGGTCAGTGTTACTAACCAACATCTGTGAGTATATGAAGTCAGGAGCATCCTTCCTCCTGAAACGTTTGCAAAGCAGATTTGTCTCGGTATTTGAAACCCACCATTGATCACATCCATTTGCTGGTCTTTCCTGTCTTTCCTTGTGTTGTAGCATATAAAAATGGATGTGGCTTCCCTTGGGTGTCTCAACTCTGTCAGTCGGGTTCAGGAGTTCCAACTGGACTCGACTCATGTATCTGCATGGTTTGTCCTCTTAGAAGGGGGAGGCGGTCACTGTGAGTGATCACCTTCATCCTCTGATCAAACACCTCTATGATGGGTGAGTGTTTGCTGAGGATGAAAATGAATCAGATGCTGTGTCCTTCACAGTCAGCACATCTGAACCCAGCTGAACAGCTGTGGGAGGTTTTTGGAGCGACATGTTAGACAGCGCTGTCCACCTCCATCATCAAACACCACATGAGGGAATATCTTTGGAAGAATGTGTTCATCATTATTATTATCATTATATCACTGACACTGACACACTTTATCAGGATTTAACCTGTCAGCTGCGTGTTCTAATAATAATGATAATAATAATAATATCACTGACACTTTATCAGGGTTTAACCTTTAATCAGTGACTCATAAATGAATACACACTGAATACAAATATTATAGATACATAGACCCACATACAGATCTGTTGATATTGTAGTACTGTACTAACTCATCGTGTACTGTGTACACTCTGTGTACTCTGTGTGTACTGTGTGTGCTGTGTGCTACCTTGTACTCTTGCAGGAGTCCTCTGATGGCGTCCTCGTCTGTGAGGTCACAGCGGAGGAGGCGGGGCCTGGCTCTCCTGTAGCCAGTCCCAATAACCAACCAGCCACTGTTCTGAAACTCTCTGCAGACAGACCGACCCAGAAGACCCGTCGCCCCGGTAACCAGGACGGTCTGAGCCGGAACCATCGCTTCCTCCTGGAGTAAAGAGAACTACATCAGCACTGCAATCAGTACTATCTGAGCCGTCACATAAGCATGTGATCTTTCTCCATCTGTGGTGAGAGCGAGTGTCTGATCCTTCAGTCGTTGTTGTTTGTGTTTTCTTGTGCTACGCTCCAGGTCCATCATCAGATCCTGAAACAACAACAGGCTGTATATCCTGCCATATAAATCTTGAAACTGTATCGGTGATGTCATTTTTACGAGCTTCTGATTATGGGCCTGCTGAAGCCAAATAGCAAGCAGTCAGATGAGTTTGTATGCTCGGCGTCACTCCACCTGTCTGTAGTGCCTTCACTGCCACACCTGTAATAAGCTGAAGCTGGCAGGTGAGTCTGCAGACGTGTTGTTGCAGAACAAGACAAACCGCCTCATCTTCGTCAGTTACTGAGTCTACGATGTGCTTGTGTCCTTCATGTTGATTTTGACCAACACAACATTACATCAGATCTAATTAAAATTTTTCACTCCACCTGCATCAGCAGCACGACTGCACATTTTATATTTACTGATTATTTCCAGGTGCTTCAATCGATCGGCCGCCATAGTTTGATCAGTGGTTTCTATACAGGCCGATCAGAAGAGCCAAGACTATTTCACTTCACAACATCTTTTGTCGACACTTTGAGTCCAAGCGAGGCAAAGAAACATTCACAGTCCAGGAAACGCTGTTTGAGACCCAAACGTTTTTAAGCTCTTGAAGATCTGATCAGCACTAAAGCATCTCTGAAGGCAGAAAACAAAAACACTGTGAATGTTCAAACGTCGTCATATTGATATTTAAGGTGTGTCCATTGAACAACATGAAAGAAAGAAAACTTTCCACCTGCTGCTGGTCGTGTTTTTTACACTGCAGTAAAGTTCAGAGTACGTCTTCCACTTCAGTCACTAATTAAAGTGAAGACAGCTGAGAGGAGGATGTTTCATTTTATTGATCCTTTATCACCACGTTTCTTTAATGATTAATGTACGATCTTGTTAAAAGGAGTTCAATAAATAAATTATACCAATCGATAAACAGAAGGCTTCAAACTGTCCCAGTGATCATTGAAATTAATAAAATAATTACGTTTTCTGTGATGAACCAAAAATAAACAATAAAAACAAACAGACCCAGCGCAGTAAAGGGTCTACTGATCAATCAATCGATCATTAACTGGCTCTGTATTTCTCAAGCAGATTGATATTATTATTGATAAATCTGACAGTTTAAATTATTTTTAACGTTTCCAGGATGTTCCAGGACCTTCCAGGGTGTTCCAGGTGCTCCTCTAGCTGTTAGCCGTTAGCATTGTTAGCTGCCTGCAGGTGAGTGTTTACCTGAACCAGCTGCACGCGCCCTGGGCTGAAGATAATCCTCAGTTCTGCGCCTGCGCGGCTCATCTGTCTCTTCCGTCCGATCAGAAATGTTTCTGTTATTGGTTACTGATCGATACCGATCCCTCCACCGCCCTGACTTTCTGATGCGCACTTTGTTCTCTCTCTCTTCCGCTTCCGCTCTCAGGTCCATCAGCTGTTTGCCGTAAAGCAGCTGTCGCGATTATGCTAGCTGTTAGCAAAGAGGCTAAAAGCTGATTGATAATAAACCGGAACCGGATTACAACAAAACTGGGTTTACCTCCAGGCCTCTGAAGTCCAGTCGGGGCATCTGATCCAGAACCAGCAGCGTCCGGCAGAGACTTAGACTCCAGACTCCATAACCTGATTTTAATAAATTATTTTTTCTTCCTCTCAAATGTCCTTTTTACTGTTTCTTGGCTCCACTGATTATTTTATTTGATGGTGTTCACATAATCCCAAGGGATGTTTGCAGCTTTTTTCATTATTATCTACTATCATGCTGTTTTTTCTTGTTTTTTTTTTGCTTTTATACTGTGTATACATTTTAAAACTGATATTCTTTAACAGAAAGTTGTGAGGATGTTGTTGAGAATGTGCAGTATATATTTGGTATATCCCATTGTTACAATTAGGGCTCAAGGACAGAGACTCAAACACACGACACAAAGCAGACGTTTCCAAAAATGGCACATTTATTGTTGCAAAAACAGCAAACAGGGCACCCAAAAGAGACACAAAAGACAAAAATACTACAATACTCTACCTGATCTGGACTCAATGACTTGACAAGACAACACTCTGACTAAAATCTGGACCACTCAAGACATAGAAACAAGACGACATGGCACAGGACAGAGGAAACACAGACAGTATATACACCAGGTAATGGGGAACAGATGAAAACAATCAGGGCGGGGCAGACAATCACAGGACAGGAAAAACACACAGGGGCAGGAAGTCAAGAGACCTGAAATGAGAGGGAGAAGATAAACGCCAAAATAAACCAGGAAATGGTCACAAGACATGAGCTAAACTCAACAAACTTGAAGAGACACAACACCTATGTTCACCCTAAACACCCCCACTTACCACTTTATTCCACCAGATTTCTTTCATCCTGCCAGCTCACTCTCTTTGTTCTTCATTTCTGCAAACAACCAACACATTTCCATCTTTCAAGACCTGAGTCATGATTTTATCTCAAATCTGGTTTCTCAAAACAGAAACTCTACTTTCCTCACCAAATCTCGGTATGATCTCACACCACCACCCATGGGTCGGGTGTGAACCATTGCCATGAAGGATGAATAAATGGATAAATTATCATTTGTATCTAAATCAACATTACATTTCATATTTTATGTCACTGTGTTATATTTTTTATATCCTATATTCTATTTGTTGAGGGAGCCTAAGATTTATGTAATTTGCTGAGCACATAACAATAAAGATCTTGAATCTTGAATCCTCTGTCAAGCGGCAGTTATTTCATGTTGTGAGGGCCTCCTAGCTTATCAACACACTGATTCCCTTTCTGCCCTGCTGTGCTGGTGCACATTGACCCCACCACAGTTCAGTCTGAGCAAACGTTGGTAAAATTGTGTCTGAGCATAACACCACCCTCTCAGCTCTGACCTCTGTGACCCGCTGCAGACCAGACCTGGCTGCATTTCTCTGCTGTATCCACTGAGATACACAGAGCACTGCTCAGACGGCCTTTTGGAAGTCGGTATTTGGATCTCCAGGACAGTCTGTCTAAAATAGATTCTAAAACAACAGGATAAACTCCAACCACTTCATTTTCTTTTCCTTTCCACTATACTCAAATCCACCTTCATGTCTGGAAAAATCCAAGAGGCAGCGTCACTAACTGAGTGAACTCTGGAAACTCCACGTTTCCGTCTCTGTGAATCCATCCAGCTTGTTTATATGCAGCTCAGAATATAAATAATCCATCTGTGGGGTTTTCTTACAAACTGAATTCTCATGCATATTTGGCATTTAGTCACACACATACATATATGCACTGTAACACAAACACACACACACAGAGTGTGTGTGTGTGTGTGTGTGTGTGTGTGTGTGTGTGGGGGGGGCTGCAGCCTCGTCTTTCAATCACCTCCAAAAATAGAAACCTGCAGTCAGAAAACGACTCGCTCTCTCCCTGTTTATCTCTATGTCTCTTGACCATCGCCTCTCTCTCTCTCTGAGTCTGCAGTCCATCATCAGCACTCAGCTTTCTCTCTCTCTCTCTGTCTCTCTTTATCTCCATGTCTCACTCCAGCAGGACAGCTGATTGCCCCGTCATTGAGCTGGTCTTGAACCAAGAACTGAAACAAACAGGATCCAAAACAGACCACTCTGGGACCAGAACTTTCTGAAAACCTAAAGAATTCTGTTGATGAAAACTATTAAAACTTCCTTTAAAGATGGATTTTAATCACTGAAACAAGAGACAATCCTCCAACAAAAAACTAGACTGGATCTGGTCCTGGACCACCCACCTCAGCTTGAGGAAGTCAAACCAGAACCAGCATAACTATTCTTTCCCAAGACCAGGATCTTAAAAAGAAGTCTGAATGTGAATCTTTGACAGCTGGATCTGATCCTGTTCCTGATTCAGAATCTTCAGAAGTAAGTTTAAAATCATCGGGTCTCAAAACTTTTATTGATTTAATTATTTGTTGATAATTTATTGATTTATTAGCACAAATATGTGTCGACAGATATTGCCACATTAATTCTAAACTTTTATTTCAGAACTTTGTTAATTTTTTGTTGAGTTTCAGCTGTGAAATGACACTAAAAAACAGAAAATGAATTTATGAATATTATATATATTACATATCATATTATATATGTCAGATTTTTTTTCCAACAAAAGTTTGAATTAAAACGTATTAATCAAATTGTGTGTTTTTAAAATACTTTATCTACTTCAGAGCAGTGAAGTCAGGTTTATATTGGCTGATCAGCGGAGTCATTCATGGTTCACCATGATTGGTTCATTGTCAGATGTGTACATTTATTATTACTTTTGTCAGTGTCAAGTTATTTCAGTGACCTTTGTGGGTTTTTCTTTCTTTAACAGAAGGGTACCAACAATTTTGTCCACGTGTGTAGTTACGTCCAATCATGTTGTTGCTGATGACATTGTAAGCTGCTGATTACAAACATGTTAGCACCTGGACCTTAACCTGACACATTTTTATTCTTGTTATTTTAATATGTAAAAATTTATTGAGAAAATTTGACATAATTATTCATTATAAACCTTCAGGCCATTAATGTAAATGTTGAGTTCAGTTGGCTACAGTTGAAAGACACCAGACATTCACTATAATGGTGTTTGCTTCACTTACTGTTTGTCCCTTAGCTTCAGGATACTATTGCTTACTAAAGTCAGAAGTATCTGAGAAAAGAGGGAAAACCTGAAACGATTAGCTAATTGTAAAATTAATATGACCACCATCTGTCATGGCCTTGTTTAAAAAAATTAGCATACTCAAACTTAACAGGAGTAACGTTAACCACTAATGAATCTCTATCAAACTAAATCCACAATAATATTCTGAGTCTGGTATTTTGTGAAATATAACAGTAAAAGCCTATAAAGTTATAATAAAAGAAAGGGAGGGACAAAAGACAGGGAGAAAGGTAAGAGAGGCTGGTGCACAGCTTTGCCATTTGTAGGAAACAAGAACAAAAACAACAGAGGGTCAAAAGAATGCAGAATGAAGAGGTAAATATTCAGATTCAGATTCCTTTATTAGTTCCACAGCGGGGAAATTTACGGCGTAACAGCAGTGAGAGTAGACAGTAAGATATGTAAGACATAAAATAAAATAAAATTTCAAAAAGTAAATAAAAAGTACATATTTAATTTAGTCATGAGAAGCACTTTAAGGTCTGATCGGACATGGACCCACAGGGACCCAATGAAGAATTTAACATGGGTGTAAAATGGTCAGTAGATGTCAACATGGGGCTGCCATACATCCTGGAATATCTTGACTCCTCTGACACAAATGCAAAGATCCTGAATGTGGACTTCAGCTCGGCATTCAACACCATCGTTCCAGAAATTTGCTCCAAACTCAGCCAGCTCATCGTTCCAGCCCCCACCAAGCAGGAGAGCTGATTATTGGACCACAAAGTTTCTGACAGACAGGAGGCAGCAGCTGAGGCTGAGGAGCATTCAGCATCCTGAAAATCAGTAATGATGTCCCCCAGGAGTGTGCTTGCTCTTCACTGCTCTTCTCCATTTACACCAACAAGTACACCTCAGTAAAAATCCTATATTTGTATTGTATTTGTATTTATATAATTGTATTCTATATTTATTTTATACAGGCGTGTATACTGTATGCACTGTACATAAATATCCACTCTATTATAAAGTCTTTTTGCACTACTAGTATTGTTTTCAACATATATACACTACCGTTCAAAAGTTTGGGGTCACCCAGTCGATTTCATGTTTTCCATGAAAACTCACACTTTTATTCATCAAATAAGTTGCAAAATGAATAGAAAATATAGTCACAACATTGATGAGGTTGGAAATAATATTTTTATTTGAAATAATAATTTTGTCCTTCAAACTTTGTTTACTTTCGTCAAAGATTCCTCCATTTGGAGCAATCACAGCCTTACAGACCTTTGGCATTCTAGCCGTCAATTCATTGAGGTAATCTGAAGATATTTCACCCCATGCTTCCTGAAGCACCTCCCACCTGCCGCAAGTTGGATTGGCTTGATGGGCATTTCTATGATCAAGCTGCTCCCACAACAGCTCAATAGGGTTGAGATCTGGTGACCCCGCTGGCCACTCAATTACAGACAGAATACCAGCTGACTGCTTCTTCCCTAAATAGTTCTTGCATAGTTTTGAGGTGTGCTTTGGGTCATTGTCCTGTTGTAGGACGAAAGTGGCTCCAATCAAGCGCTGTTCACAGGGTGTGGCATGGCGTTGCAAAATGGAGTGATAGGCTTCCTTATTCAAAATCCCTTTTACCTTGTACAAATCTCCCACTTTACCAGCACCAAAGCAGCCCCAGACCATCACATTACCTCCACCATGCTTGACAGATGGCGTCAGGCACTCTTCCAACATATTTTCATTTGTTCTGCATCTCACAAATGTACTGTATTTCTGATTAATTTAATGTTATCTTCATTGAAAAAAACTGCTTTTCTTTCAAAAATAAGGACATTTCTAAGTGACCCCAAACTTTTTAACAGTAGTGTGTGTGTATATATATATATATATATATATACATATACCTCAGTATATATATACCTCGGTATATATATATACCTCAGAAACCTGATGATGCAAGGAGGAAGAGGAGGATGAAGCTTCATGGAGAGATGAGCCCCCACACGGCATGAACCACCGACAGATAGAAGAAGAGACCGATATCAAGAAATCCAACAGAGGCTGGGAAAGGCTGATTAAAGACAAAAGCCCTGATCATGGGAGCACAAGATCAACAGAGGGGGGGTCTACCTCAGCAGACAGGACAACCCCTGCTGCAGGCTGTGCAGAGATGCTCCTGAGACTGAGAGTCCAGCACATCACAGCATAGCGTAAAATCCAGCAGGAACAGTGAACATGAGACGACAAACCTAGAGGCATCATGTTCAGGAACATCTGCTGGACTGGAAGACCCCCATCAGAGTGAAGACACCTCCCAGAGTTGATCAGAGTGAAGACACCTCTCAAAGTTGATCAGAACCAAACAAACATCATGTTAATCAACAAACAGAAGAAGACAGCAGTGATCAATGACCAGATGCCTGAACCACCTCAATTTGCTCCTTTCAGTGTGGAGGAGCAGTGGCTCTACTCCAAGCTCCCTCCTGTGTGTGAGCTCCTCACCCTATCTCTAAGGCTGAGCCCAGCCACCCTACAGAGGAAACTCATTTCAGCTGCTTGCATCTGCAATCTCATTCTTTCAGTCACTACCCAAAGCTTATGACCACAAGTGAGGGTTGGGACATAGACTGACTGGTAAATTGAAAGCTTTGTGTTCCAGCACAGCTCTCGCTTCACACCAACACCTGCATAAATAACTGTATCATCTGCATACAAGAGTATTCTGTACTTTGTCAGCTGTCAGTTTTATATAAACTTTGGACACAGAACTTTAGGTCCAGGTAAAGGGTGCAATATGAATGTATAATAAATGGTGCAATACCAATATCTTATGTGCAATATAATGAAATTGCTGTTGTAACACTGCAAATTTTGCCGCTGAGGGATTAATGAATGATTATCTTACCTTATTTTATATAAAACCATCCTTTGAAAAACTAACAGGAGGCAACGATGGAGAAGAAAGTAAAAGTGTTGAATTGAACATATTGACTTCCTACTGGTGGTTAGGATTCAACATTCATTCAACCAACATTCAGAGTAAATACATTTATTAGTCATTTTTACTAAATTTTTTACTAAATGTAAACAGGTGATTTTTAAAATGACTGCAGTCACTATTTGTATTTTTGTATTCCATCAGTCAATGATTTACTTCACAGATCCTCAAGGAGACGAACAATCAAACATATCAGATACTCTGATTAAACAGAAACTATAAATTATGAGCACGGGGCTGAATGAAGGAGAAAGAGGAGGAAGAGGAAGAGGAGAAGTGAGAGAAGGGAAGGATTTTTTCCTCAGCTCTCACTACTGCCCTGAAGTTGACTTGTTGCCTCATTATGAATTTGAAACACAAAAACCTCTGCTGTGGTCACCAGCTCTTGCTCAGAAGAGCAATGAGTTCACCTGTACAGATCAGTCTGAGGCAAATTACCTGGAAGTCTCCTCCACCTGTTCCTCTGAGAAAGAGGAGGAGGGGGAAGAAGAAGAGAGGCAGGAGGAAGAGGGGAGTATCAGCGACTGGTCAGAGGAGGATCTTTCCCTCCACTTCTCACCCTCCGTCATCCTCCCATCAGATGATGAAGACTCAGATCCCGAGAGCAGCTATGAGTGTGTTGACATTACCATGGAAACACAGGTGAGTTTCATCTGTAACTCATTGATTTTTATCCACATTATTGTAACCTATTTAACTCCAGCTTAGGTGGAAGATGTCACACAAATTTAGAAGACAGCGGCAGAGCTGATGCAGTTCAAATGTTTTTTTAAATGCTGAAAGAAAAACAATGATAATCATGCTGATAAAACTTTTTTGTTTTCTGCGCTTCAAAATAATTTTAAAGTTCTGTGTATATTGTCTATAGTCCTTTAGTAATAATGCGTCAAGTGCGTCAGCTGTTTAGTGATTAAATGGTGTGATCATACTAAATATTTTTCTGCATATCTCCTTACTGTCAGATAAAAGATTGTATGACCAGGAGCAACATTAGTTTATGGTGAAATATAAAACCCTATCTGCTGAATCAAATATCTATTTGAGGTTTGGTTATGTTCTATTCAATATCTCACTGTTTCTATGCTGATGATACAGTTTTATGTTGCAACACTAAGTAACAACAATACTTCAACACACTAAAAACTTTCTGAACCTTTTAAAAGGCAGATTTTTGGGGGGATCTGGAGGATTTAAAAAATGATTTAGTCTTCTTATTGATCGGCCTATCATATCAATAATTTCACCTTGTTTTTTAATCTTCTTCTGTGTTTCCACTCAGATGAAAGGTCATGAAGGAGAGGGGATAAAAATGGTCCCAAAACGACAGATTCAGCTGAAGAAGAAGAAAGACACTGATAACTTCATCGACCAGAAGAAAACTGAGAAAGAACAGGTATGATTTCTGCATGTTCACCTTTCCAAACCTCTCTGTCTACCTGTCGCTTTACCTGTCCACTTGTCCAGGTCATACCGAAGGATGAACCCGAAGAGGGAGGTGCTAGGAGGAAGGTGTCAGCCAATGAGCTTCTCAGTTCCACCATTCATCACCGCCCTGAGCAGTTGCTACGGCAACACAGTATGCCTGCCTCTCTCCACACACACCCAATAACCAGCAGTATTGTCAACGGCTACAGGGTCTACAAGGGCCTGATTGCAGGGGCCAGTCAAGGTAATAGCATGTGTACCAGTTAGAAGTCCTCACCTGACCCTCAAAAAACTGATGCAGCATCTGTGTGTTCACATCATTAACCAGTAGCTTCAGGGCTCCTATCATGTCTGTAATGTCATATGACAGCTAACATGCACAACTTAGTAATTAAATTACTAATTTGATTATTTCTTGCCGCTGCTTCACAATGAAAACTTTCCACTGGCTTTATATCGTGAGGCAACTACAACAACATGTTTGAAGAACATTAAGTTAATTACTGCCTGCTTAATCTTAGCTTTTCCATCCACATTTAGATATTTTCTTTTAAATAATTTCTTTTAAATACTGAAAGAGAAAGGTGTTTTCACTCTAAAAATGGTGTGCACTATTTTGCTTTGGTTCCTAGGCTGACCTCCATGCTTCATCAAAACAGCGTGACACAGTGTTAAACAGGCTTTGAAGTATGTTCTGACTCATTTGGAGATTCAGTACAAAGAATGGCCTTCTCAGCTGCTTTTATTTGCTTTTTGCCCGTCATAGTTGTAACATTTGTGTAGCACAACAGGTGTTTAATTCACCACTGTTTCCATTAAATTAAATGTTTTGTTACATCTTGTCAGGGGCTGAATGTGACCCTTGTTTAAGTCTGATGTAAAAACACTTCTGTTTGTGGTTTTTAGGGTTTCATGTTGAAGGAAACTCGAGGCAGCGACTGCAGAAGTCTATCTCTTTGGATGAAAGTAAAACAAAGATGGCATCCTGCATCATTAAGAGCGTTCTGTCTAAGAAGATGCAGGTGGAGCAGAAGAACTCTGAAACCTCCAATCTGCAAAAGACACCGGTAGTGTTACCCAGCCTCCGCCAGCCTGCAGACAAGCAGATGTTAAGGGATGGTGGAGGAGGTAAGACAAGTGGAGGTGTGTTTAAAGCTCCAGTTCATGTGGTGAGAGACATAAGGAGTTTAGTGAAAAACACCTGCAGCCTCTCGTTCTCCACAGCTCCAACAACAGCACCTGAGAACAACAACAAACAAAAAAGCGTGACTGATCAGGAGGAAAGCCCCCCCCCAACCTACCAGCAGGCTGTGGTGGTCAAAGGTCATGATGAAACAAAGAGGAACTTTCCGGCATCAGGTTATGGTAGCTCCTGCAGTAGACACGTCACCAAGGTTGCTGCATTTCTCAGCCAATTACAGGACAGTAACCAGAGTGAGAGATTCAGCCACCCAATCACACAACAGAGACGAGGCAGCGAACCAGTAATAAGTAAAAGTAAGGAGGGTGATGTCAATGCGGGGACCTCCCTTCCACCCTCTGTGTTCATCCAGACTCACCCCCGTCCTCCCTCCACATGCCTACAATCCCAGGGGACTCAGCCTCGGCTCTTTGCTCCAGAACAGACTTCCAACCTGGGTGTGTCCTTACAGTCTGCACCTGGATTTTGCCAGCAAATCCTCCACCCCTGTTTTAACAATGCCACTGCCCTACCAGGCTTTCCTCCCACCCTGCAGCCTCACCTGGGAAAGGTAAGCTATGTTCACAGCCCACTGACATACTTCCAGACCCAGCTGCAGCCTCCTCAACCTGCTCCTACCCTCCACGTGCTTAGGAGCTCGGAGGAGAACCAGTGCAGGTCATCTAGATGCACCTCCAAACAAACTGACCCCTTCATCAAGAACTGCCCACCTCTAAGGACTATAGGAGACCAGGAGAGTAACGGCAACACAGTGACACCTGCAACCAAGGAGCAACATGAGCAACTGAGACTTCAGCAGCAGCAGTTTTTGTGTAGTGTTCAAGGCTTCTTACCAGCACAGGTGGGTGGTGACTTCCTCATTGACATCACAAGTTCTGCTGGGACACCTGGGGCCCTCCTTAGTGGCCACTCCCCCTGTCACATGATGTTAGACCCTGAAAGTGGCCATTGCTTCTATGTGAACACACCTCCACAGAGGAAGATGTTGCTGGATCCGGAAACTGGTCAGTATGTCCAGGTGTTCTTACCTGCAGCCAAGTCCTCCCCTAACATGAGCGTGTTCCCAGTGCGCTGTGCAAATCCTGCCCCTGTGTTGATAAACCATGCCACCTCCACACTAAATCCTGCTCCCACCATATTGTCGGTGATGCAGTTCCAGCCAACGATTGCCATGTCCTCCCTGTATAGCCCCCCCAGCCTCCCCTTCACCTTGCACACACCATCAGTTAACTTTACACATACAGCACCCTGAGACTAATGATGAATGAAATCTTTATCTGCAGTCAGAAAACTTGAGTTGAGCAGACAAACAAACCTTAGACCAAACCTGAAACATCCCTCTATCTATAATCTATAATTGTTGTCTCCCCTCAGTGATCATAATTGAACTCTTACTGTGTAAAAATTAAATTAATCAAGTGGTCCTAATGCTAATGTTGAGCTAATGAACTAATGTTAACTGTTTAATGTACTTCTGGGTAGCATAATCTGTAATAATATGTAATATATGTATTTTATTTCATCCCAGTCTGTAATCAGTAACTAAAGTTAAAATAAAAAATAAATGTAGAGAAGCAAAAAGTATAACTATATCAAAACTGTGCATCACTTGAGTAAATGTACTTAGTTATTCTCCATAATTAATTAAATTCTGCTTTGACTTCATTATCTTTTTTTTTTTTTTGTACTTTATTTTTTGGGGTTTGTTAGCCTTTAGTATTGACATGACAGCTGAAGAGAGACATGAAATGTGGAAGAAAGAGGGGATCACACGCAACAAAGGGCCTCAGGTCAGAATCGAACCCGGGCCACTGCAGTCACCAGCACACCCGTGACTTCATTATCTTTAACTTCAGTTAGAATATTGCTTTAAAACTAATAGTTTTATCATTATTTTTCTGACAAAAAGTAATCCTTGCTTTCATTCACATAGATATCTATATCTATATTATGGAATGCATTACTAATTTACATAATTTATTTACTATTAACATGGAGCCCAACAGGACTGAAATATAGACTCTGACCCAGTTAAATTAGTCAAGCTAGCATAGCAGCTTACTGAGTCTACCTGTTGTCACTGTAGTGACAGGTCCTAACAGACAGGTAGGAACCTTTGTATGCAGACTGTGTTGCTGGGAGGGGGGGAAGGGAACTTTAATAAAGGACTTGAAGACATGGCTTGCAGTTATATATAGATATATATGCCTCCGCTAGGTCCAGGTTGTACCTGCAAACAACTGAACATGGTGTCAGAAGTATTTTCGGAAGCAAATCAGTAAGTTAGCTGGCAGTGTTTGATGATATAGCTTAAAGAAGACGACTCGGGAACATGGCACAGTTTCAAGTCGCCCCACCGGAGAAGTTCACATTCAAGACAGAAGACTGGCCAAAGTGGATTAAACGCTTCGACAGGTTCCGTATCGCCTCGGGGCTGGAAACACAAGTGGATGAGAATCAAGTCAACGCACTAATCTACACAATGGGCGAGGAAGCTGAGGACATACTGGTTTCCCTGCACCTCAGCCCTGAAGATGCGAGTGAGTACGCGACCGTCAAAGAGAAGTTAGACGCCCACTTCGTAGCTCGCAGGAATGTGATCTTTGAGAGAGCAAAGTTTAACCAGCGGCAGCAAGAGACAGGCGAGTCGGCATTTGACTGCTTCATCACTGCGCTGCACTGTCTCGCGGAGCACTGCGAATACAGGGATCTTCATGACGAAATGGTGAGAGACAGACTCGTGGTGGGTCTCAGAGACAAACGCTTATCCGAACAACTGCAAATGGATCCTGAACTGACTTTAGAGAAAGCAGTAATCAGAGTCAAACAAAGCGAACAAGTTAAAAAGCAACAAGAGATGCTAAAGACTAACTTCAAATCAGACATCACGAACACGCAGCTCGACAACGTGCACGCGCAGCAACGCGGCGGCACGAGACCAAAGCAAGCCAAAACACAGCCCAGACAGACATATAAAAAAGCACAGGATAGACAGTGCAAAAGATGTGGATGTGGCGACACAGGTGGACATACTCTGCAACAATGTCCAGCGAGGGAAGCAACATGCAACCATTGTAGAAAGAAAGGACATTATGCAAGAGTTTGCAGAACAAAAAAACTACATGAAGTGAACGTTGCCTCAGCAACCGAAAATGTGGATGACTATGAAGTTGCTTTCCTGGGCTCATTGATAACTGATTCAGGGAGCAGCCCCTGGTTGACAGAGATAAAAATGGACAATCATGAAACTGTGTTCAAAATCGACACTGGTGCAGATGTGTCAGCAGTTCCAGAAACACTGTATGGTCAAGGCCAGTTCAGCAGACTGGAGAGGGCAAAAATTATTCTTAAGGGGCCAGGAAGAACGACTCTCAAAGTAAAAGGCAAGTTCACAGCCACACTTCGCAGAGGAAACAGAATGCTGAAAGAGGACATTTATGTTGTGAGGGGGCTGTGCATACCACTGCTTAGCCGGCCGGCAGCCACAGCATTGCAGCTGGTTGCCAGGCTGGATAACATCAGCCTAGACTCCACGGAGATTGTAAAACAGGAGTTCCCAAAACTTTTCTCTGGTCTTGGCAAAATGGAGGGCGAGTACAATATCGTACTCAAGCCTGGAGCACAGCCATTTTCCCTATCAATGTCCAGACGCATCTCTCTTCCTCTTCTTCCAAAAATTAAAGAGGAGCTGAACCGCATGGAGCAACAAGGAGTCATCTCTAAGGTGGACGAGCCTACGGAGTGGTGCGCTCCCATGGTGGTGGTTCCTAAGAGCACAGGCAGAGGAGTGAGAATATTCTCTGACCTCACTGAGCTGAACAAATCAGTGTTGAGAGAGAGGCACCCTCTCCCTTCTGTGGAAAACACACTAGGACAACTTGCTGGAGCCAAAGTGTTTTCAAAGTTGGATGCCAATGCCGGATTCTGGCATATTCCACTCAGTAAAGAATCTTCTCTCCTCACCACGTTCATCACTCCGTTAGGACGGTATTGCTATAACCGTCTGTGCCTCGGGA
Source organism: Scortum barcoo (assembly GCA_023238725.1). NCBI lineage: Eukaryota > Metazoa > Chordata > Actinopteri > Centrarchiformes > Terapontidae > Scortum > Scortum barcoo. The sequence continues at coordinate 25,994,696 of CM041534.1, forward strand.
TCTCGTCAGCGCCAGAACACTTTCAGAAGCGCGTATGCAGCAGATTCTGGATGGTTTGGATGGAGTGTTGTGTCAGATAGATGATGTGCTCATCTTGGGAGCCACACAGATTGAGCATGACCAGAGACTGCAGAGAGCTCTTTCACGGCTGCAGGAGGCAGGGGTCACACTAAATGACAAATGCGCAAGTTCTCGAAGAGCAAGATTAAGTTTCTGGGACAAATCATTCAGGCGTCAGGAGTCAGCGCAGACCCCGACAAAGTGAGTGCTGTGAGAGCCATGAAGGAACCCAGTAATGTCAGTGAGGTGAGACGCTTTCTTTCTAGGAATGACTAATCACCTGGGGAAATTTCTCCCACATTTAGCTGAGAAAACTCGTCCACTCAGAGACCTGCTGAGAAAGTCAAATATGTGGACCTGGGGGTCACAACAGCAGCAAGCTTTTGACAGTATAAAGCAGGAACTGACTATCATCTATCGGCATGGGTGCAGTTCTCCTCCAAGGGCGAGACAATGCGGAGTGGAAACCAGTGGCGTATGCTTCAAGATCTCTCACCTGCATGGAACAGCGATACGCCCAGATCGAAAAGGAGGCACTGGCCTCCACGTGGGCCTGCGAGAGGTTCTCTGAGTTTCTCATTGGAAAAAGTTTCTGCATCGAGACGGACCACAAGCCTTTGGTTCCACTGCTGCTAGGCTCAAAGAGCCTAGATGAACTCCCACCACGCATTCAACGACTTCGCGCATGCATGCCTAATGAGATTTTCTTACGCCATATCTCATGTGGCCGGCAAAGAGATCACGACCGACCAGATGTGCTGTCTAGAGCACCCGTAAATAGCACTCCGGAGGGGTTGCGAGAAGAAGAAATCAACTTGTATGCTGACTCGGTCGTGGCGAGCCTGCCAGCGACTGAGACAAGACTGAGAGAAATCCGGACACATCAAGACAATGATGACACAATACGGCAGCTGAAGCTGTACTGTGCAGAAGGATGGCCGGATAAGTTCTCAACCCTACCTGCCATTCTCGGGTGAGCTCACAGTTCACAATGGCCTGTTGCTCTATGGCTGCAGAATCGTAATCCCAGCATCACTCAGAGCAGACATACTGACCAAACTACACGAGGGTCACCTCGGCATGACCAAATGCAGAGCAAGAGCTAAACAGTCAGTGTGGTGGCCGGGTCTCAGCAGAGAGCTGACCAAAATGATAGAGAACTGTGACACGTGCGCTCGTGAGAGAACAAACCTCCGAGAAACAATGCTGCCCACTGAGTTCCCGTCAAGACCATGGTCGAAGGTAGGAGCAGACCTGTTTCAGATGGACAATAAACACTACCTAGTCATTGTGGACTACTTTTCCAGATACTTCGAAGTAGCCAAGCTCACATCCACATCATCAGAAGGCGTGATCGAGCACTTCAAGTCCATTTTCGCACGCCATGGGATACCAGACGTGGTGCGCTCGGACAACGGACCACAGTTTGCGTCTGAGCCTTTCTGAAAGTTTGCACATGACTGGAACTTCAGCCATGTGACATCCAGTCCACATTTTCCTCAGAGCAACGGGGAAGCAGAGCGGGCTATAAGGACAATTAAAAGCCTCCTCAAAAAGTCGGGTGATCCCTATCTCGCCCTCATGGCCTACCGTGCTGCTCCACTGGCTAATGGACACAGTCCTGCTGAGCTACTTATGGGAAGAAAAATCCGAACGACTGTTCCTGTCATTCCATTCCAGCTCAACCCAGCTTGTGCAGACATGGAGAATTTGAAAAGGATGGATCGACGTTACAGACACAAACAACAGCAAAACTATAACCAAAGACACAGAGCACATGACATGCCACCCCTACAACCTGGTGACCATGTGTGGGTCAAAGACATGCTTCAGCGAGGCACGGTGGTGTCTGCTGCTGAGACACCGAGATCCTATGTTATTGAGACGCTGAGAGGCATGCTGCGAGGAAACAGGTTCCACCTCTTGCCAACCTCTGTGGCACCTGAAACACCACTGGCAAACACCACTTCAGAAGCAGTGAGCATGCCTGTCACATCGGAGGTCCCGCAGGACTCTGGTCGACAGACTGTAGAATGTGAAAAGCGTTATCCTGCCAGAGTCAGGAGGCCTCCAGTTCATTTACAAGACTATGTGAGATGAACAGACACAGACACTGAGTGAATGTCGGGGCAGAATAATCCCCTCACTCGGTGGAAGGGTTTGGGCAGTCTACCCCATCCCTTATATACACTCACACTAAAAAAAAAAAAAGGGGGAACAGAAGAAGAGATTGTTGTGTTGTGATTTTGTGTTTTTGGGAAATCTGGAAAGATTGTTGGTGTTCACAATGTTGTGTTTATAGAAACAATGAGAAGATGTTTATACCAGTGGTCTCAGAGATAAGCCAATAAGCTAAGTGTGAAATCACAAGTGTTCTAATGTTAGCAGTATTATTTGTTCCGTTAAAATTTGAATCCCCAAGCTTTTAATTTCTACAGTCAGGAAAAGACTTTTAGTCAGAAAGGGGGATGTAGTGACAGGTCCTAACAGACAGGTAGGAACCTTTGTATGCAGACTGTGTTGCTGGGAGGGGGGGGAGGGAACTTTAATAAAGGACTTGAAGACATGGCTTGCAGTTATATATAGATATATATGCCTCCGCTAGGTCCAGGTTGTACCTGCAAACAACTGAACAGTCACTGTGTGTATATTGGTTATTGATTGATGACTGATGGCAATGACATTATTTCACTTTTGATTGTATCTGGGTTGCTGTTTTACTTTGTTTATTTACACAGTTTTGTACAAGTTCTTCCTTTCACTGCTCTTTTTTAAAGTTTACAACTTGAAACCATAAAAACACATCAGAAACAGATAAAGAAGGACATTTATTTTATTTGGTTGTCTTTTATCTGACACACTTGCTCAGGAGCACTATGGCAGCATTTAAGAACAAAATATAATCACAGCAGTATATGACGAGTACAATCATAGTTGTTCAAAATGAAGAAAAAAAATACTGATGCAAAATTAAAAACTGCATTATGTTTAAATGTAAACCAACACAAATAAGAAAATCATTTTGACAAAAAGAAAGTTATTAAATTATGACATAAATTTAAGACAGGACGTTTACTGTTTCTTTGGTGTGCCATAGGGTTCTGTACTGGGAACCAGTGTATTTTCAGTACAGGATGTTTTACCATTCATAAACAGGATGCTTCAGTCTGTTTATATGCAGATGATTGCCCTATAAAGGACAGGAAAAACTTGATATGTAATGCTGGAAATGATGATTGATTTCACTTTTTTAATAAGTTAGCACTAATCATTTATTCTATTTTAATCAGACTCATCACTTCACCTGCATAATAATGTACTGATATATATAATTGTTGTTATAGTTATAATTGTTTTTTCTTTTATTTACATTTTCTATATAACTAAATGTTTTCAGCCTAACTTGCTGTGGACCGTTTAAAACAATGAAGAAAATTATCTTTAACCGTGTAACATTATATGAAAAAGGTGTTGCTGTCATTCATGTGAATATTTAATATATTTTTTTCACTTTTTGCACATTTTACAGTGTCTTCTCTAACACTTATGAAAAAATGATTTATTTTTTTGATGTTATAAATAAAATAAAATGTAAGAACTCTGTTAGTTTCTTGAACAGCTTCCTGAGTTCATAACAACGCTGAGTGGTTTGCAGCAGTCAGTCCTGTTTATGGTGTAAATATTTTTAGGTTTTCATGGTAACACAGGCTGCACATTATATGTTGGTCTGAGTGAAAGTACAAATCATAAAAAAAACACAAAACAGCAAAAACAACAGCTGTGCAGTGCATCTCCCCTCTGTGAAGTTTGTAATGTTCACTCAGTGAAGGTTTTCTTCATCCATTCATTCATCTATTCATCAGGCTGTGATGTCACTTTGAGTTGCAGTGTTGATTAGCTTGTGAAAGGTAAAACAAGTTGGATTTGTCAGTTGCTGGTGTAAATCCAACATTCAAAGAGTTCCCTATCCATCAAAGCTCCAGATGGTTCCTTCTCATCACACACCTGGTCTCTATGTTTTAATAGTATAATCAATAATCAGAGTGTGTGTAGATGCAGACAGCACACATTGCTGGAGGTGATCAGAGGGATATTGATGATTCGGTCTGAACTTCTTCCTGAAGAGCTTCTCATCATTTTGTAGTTCAGATGTTTCTCCAATGGTCTCCTGAATTATGTTGAACAGAGAAACTCTCCTGGATGATGAAACAACTGTACAGGTTTATGTTCTGAACACCAGTTTGAATTATTTACACTTTACTTTATATCATGTTTCTGACTACCCAGTTTATGTTTTAAAACTACAATATCCATGAGCCTCAGCTCCTGTTTCCACAGAAAACAAGCCAGAGGTTTGAATCAGAGTGGAAGTGAATTCAAAATGTTTCATTGTTAAAAAAAAACAAAAAACAAAACACATCGTCACGGTTACTTCTTGCCAGAATGCACCTTGGGAGTGAGACGTGTGTCCTTCAGCTGTATGTCCACAGACTTCTTGTAGCGTTGGCTTTTTTAATCATAGAAGCAGACATTTTCTAACTCAGTTGTTGATGTTTTGTTCTGATGATCCAGTTTCACATTGATCCCAACTGAGTCAGTAACAGTCTATGACACATATGATTTATAGAACATAAACAAACTTAAAACTCCTCACATGTCACAACTCTATACTACAGGTATTCATCATTGAGTCACATGAAGAAAATCTCACTTTAAATTAAACTTATCTGATTATAATTAATTTGAAAGCTCATTTCATTAGATATTTGAGAATAAAATGGTCACATCACAGGTTTGATTCCCACAGACTGAGCCGATGACATCACAGTCACACCTTGGTACTGGGCAGGTTGATGTCAACAGCTTCCTCCTCCTCCTCTCCTCTTCCTTGCCCCTCCACCACCACCTCAGGTACTGGTAGGTCATCTGATGCCCGGAAACCTGTGAAGGTGGGACTGATGGGAAACCGTCTGAGCCAGCATGTCCGCCTGATTACACCCATCCCCAGGGGGAGATCGTAGGAGGAGGAGGAGGATGATGAAGACCTCCACTTGATTAAACCTCGCTCCTGTCTGGAACCTGAACACACACAAAGAAGACACTATTATGTAAACACAAACACAACAAATCAAAGGATGTCAACACATATCTATTCTTAAACTCTAATGTCCTTTTTGGAAGTATTTTTTATTTTTATATTTCATATTAATACAATAGGGTTGCACGGTGGTGCAGTGGCTAGTACTGTCGCCTCACAGCAAGAGGGTAGGATTAGGGTTCTGGGATCAAACCCACTGGTTGGCTGGGTGGAGTTTGCATGTTCTCTCTGTGCCTGCGTGGATTCTCTAACCCTAACCTTTCCTCCCACAATCCAAAGACATGAGTTAGGTTAACTGGCTCCTCTAAACTCTGTGAGTGTGTGTCTGTCTCTCTCTGTCAGCCCTGTGATTGGCTGGCGACCAGTCCATAGTGTACCCGAGCCTCTCACCCAGTGACAGCTGGGATAGGCTCCAGCACGCCTGTGACCCTCTGAGTCAGGATAACGTGGTACAGAAAATGGATGGATAGATGGATTAATACAATATGATGAAGTTAATTTATCACAGTGGATTCATTTACCTGTCATGACTGCATTAAACTACAATCAACAGCTGGCGGTGCAGGTGTAAATGACTGAGGTTATAATGGAACTTCAATAAGTGGAGCTGAATACTTAAAATCACCATCAAGACTGGTGATAATTATTATTAGTAGTGGTACCACTCATCACATGCTGTGCAGTGATATATAATTTGCATAGTTATACACTTTTTACATACTTTGATTTAGTTTTTGTTGTTAAAATGTGCTGTGCTTTGGGTTTTTTTTAAACACTCTGGCTTAAAAGTTAATGTACTGAAAATAATATATAACACAACTTTGTGATTTAACTTGTCACGTGCAATGGAAAGACTATCCATCCATCCATCCATTTTCAACCACTTGATCCGGGACCGGGTCGCGGAGGCAGCAGTCTGAGCAGAGATGCCCAGACTTCCCTCACCCCAGACACTTCCTCCAGCTCTCTCTTCGGGGGGACCCCGAGGCGTTCCCAGGCCAGCCTGAGAGACATAGTCTCTCCAGCATGTCCTGGGTCTTCCCCGAGGCCTCCTCCCGGTGGGACATGCCTGGAACACCTCCCTAGGGAGGCGTCCAGGGGGCATCCGAAACAGATGCCCAAGCCACCTCAGCTGACTCCTCTCGATCGCATGTGAAGGAGCAGCGGCTCTACTCCGAGCTCCTCCCTGAACCGAGTGACTGAGCTTCTCACCCTATCTCTAAGGGAGCGCCCAGCCACCCTGTGGAGGAAACTCATTTCGGCCGCTTGTATCCACTTCGATCTTGTCCTTTCGGTCATTACCCAGCCGGTCATTAGTCAGCCGGCCGGGCTCAGCCCGAAATGAAATGGTGACGTGGGCCCACCTTCCAGTAGGCTCACCACCCGCAGGAAGGATCCATGAGGGGCCGGTGCAATGTGGTTTGGGTAGCAGTCGTGGCGGGGGGCCTCGACGACCCAATCCCTGGACCAAAACTCTGGCAATGGAAAGACTAATTAATTAAAAATCATTATAGAAGGTTTTAGCATCTCTGATCATCAAACTGTAAAACAGTTTATGATAAAAATATGTAAAGATAGATATGAGTGGATAAATAAAAGCTGCTTCAAACACAACAGTGACTAATATTGTGATTTTCTTTTCATTGGTTAGTGTTGTTGCGAGATTTGGATGTAAATAAGCAACTGGAGACAGAGGTTCAGCCTTTGCAGGATCTTTCTTCAGACCAATTGTCAGCATGACACGTATCTCGACTAGAGTTCATAGACAGTCCCCCGAACCCAAAAACTGGGCTCCTTATATTGGCTGCATACTTCATGTGTGTGTATGTGATACAAATCTTGGCAAACACTCCTGTCAACGTCTTCAACCAGATGAATTCCATCTTCCTGTTTTGGTGTAAGTTTTCCTGTTATTCTCAACTGGTGAGGTTGGCATGAGCTGGTGCATGTTAAAAGGTGTAGACAGAGAAACAATTTGTCCTGCTAATGATAACATCATCATATTCCTTCGGCACATAGTCCTGAGCTATTGCCAAGTTGTAACCCAATGTTTTACATTGCCTAACCCAATGTTTTTCCCCAACATTAGTGAGTTTCAGGTTGTTGTTTTCTGGCACCAGGCAGTGTTGTGGATGTGAGATGAAATGAAGCTGCATGCATGTTGGTAAAAAGAACTCATATACAGAAATGTGAGTAATGTGTGATGTGGAAAATGTGTGTGTGTGTGTGCGTGTGTGTGTCTGTCTGTTACCTGGTATTGTGTTGTCAAGACAAGAAAACTTCCAACAAACATCTCACAAAAAGCCAGAAAACCTCCAACAAACATCTCAGTGGACAAAAGGAGAGAGAACCGTCAACAGGATCTGATCCAGTTCTGAAAGACCTGAACACACAAATGATCTGTAGGATCCACATCGAAGGGTTCCACATCCACACACATTGATCACACATACACACATACACACATACCTGTGCTGATGGAGTTGGGGTGTGTGTCAAGGTACGTAGGCAGCGTCAGACCAAAGAACATCGAGAACCCTAGAACAAAAAGATTTCTGGACGAGTTCACAAATCCACCAGCTGCAGGTTTGACAGGCCGACAGCAGTGATCATACCTGAGAAACATAAACACACCTGGATTATGATTACCTCACCAACACACCTGGATTAACACACGTCACCTGTGACTGTGACTCACCAAACAGTGTGCAGAACATTCCTCCAAGGATCGGATCTGGCAGCGAGGCGAACAGAGCTGTGAACTTTCCCGACCGATCCCAACAGGAACATGATGCCTGCTCCGTACTGCACCACCCGCCTACTCCCCACCTGGACACAGAGTTTTAAACATGAAACACACCTAAACTGAGAACATTTTGTGTTTCTGGAGGCGGAGTTCACTTCTGGGTCACATAACATACAGTATAATAATAACAGCAGTGTGTTTTTTTTTTTAATCAGTCTTTTTTATTGAATGTTTTGCAGTGCATAACAAAAGTGGCAGCATGGTATAAGGAAAATGAAAGACAAGTGTGGGCACAAAATGACACAAAATGAAACTAGTTGTCAGTCATGGGAAATATCACCAACCAGGATACTGAATTAGCACTGTATATAGTATAGTATATAGTAAAACAAACTAACAAACCAGCAACAATACTAACCAAACTAACAATAAACAAAATAATACCTCCCCATCCACTGCTAGTGAGCACAATATACAGTTACCAAACACACCTGAGTGAATGAAAGTTGAAAACTGCAACAAGTGCTAGTCTGGAATCTGTTCAGAAAAGGCCCCACACTTCATCAAAGATGAACCCTAACCCTTATATATGAGGTGATAAGGGAATCTTATATATGAGGTTATAAGGGAATCAAGTTGGTCAAAGAATGATCTAGGACTAAAGAGCGTTAGGGCCTGAAAAAGAAAAAGATTAGGCAAAATGATTATTTTAATTGAATTGATGCACCCTACAAGAGACAAGGAAAGAGATGACCACCGTGTTAGTGTGTGTTTTACCCAGTCTAACAAAATCCCAATCCCCCCATCTCATAACTGTGATGCCCAGATAGGAACACTTATAGCTTTCGAATTTAAAAGGAAGACTGGTGAAATTTAATTTTTGTGCTTTGCTATTGATTGGATTGATTGGAAAGAGCACACTTTTGTTAAGATTTAATTTATACCCTGAGAGTTGTCCAAACTGATTGAGCAATGACATGGCAGGGGGCAAAGAGGTACTCGGGTTTGAGACAAGAAGCAAAAGGTCGTCTGCATATAGAGACACCCTATGCTCCACTTTGGCCCTAATGATACCGGAAATGTCTTTGCATTTACGCAAAAAAGCATTGTGGCAAAGCAAAAAAGTGGCTTGGCAAGCGGCAATGGCCAGATCAAAAAGCATAGGACTGAGGGGACACCCCTGGTGGGTTCCACAGCGTAAACCAAATTGTTTTGTTGTTGGTATGAACTGAGGCTTAAGGGTTAGAATATAAGAATTTGATCCAAAGAACAAAATTTGGTCCAAAACCGAACATGTCTAAAACCGCAACCTCCAAACAGGTACCTCCGCTCGACACGATCAAATGCTTTTTCTGCATCAAGAGAAACCACACATTCAGGGACCTCCTCAGAGGCAGAATACACAACGTCAAAGAGCCGGTGGATGTTAAAGTAGGCGTATTTGTTCTTAATAAATCCAGTTTGGTCTGCGGATATTATTGAAGGAAGGGCATTCTCTAGTCTACGTGCTAGGACCTTAGTTAATATTTTAGCATCAGTATTTAAGAGGGAGATAGGCCTGTAAGAGGCACATTCAGTTGGGTCCTTCCCTTTTTTGGCAGTTAAAGTGATATAGGCTTCAGTAAAGGATTGGGGAAGAGAGCCAAGTCTGCAAGAGCTAGATAAAACACAACATAAATGTGGAGATAGGAGAGAAGAAGACCTATTAAAAAATTCTGTGGGGAAGCCGTCAGGTCCTGGGAATTTTCCAAACTGCATTGAAGAGATGGCCAAAATGATCTCTGCCTGAGATATGGGCTCCTCTAAATTCTGTCTGAAGTCATGTGAAAGTTTTGGAATGCTAAGACTGCCTAAAAAGTCAGGAATTTCTTTGGTCATCTGCTTGAAACTCTGATGTATAGAGCTGAGAGAAGTCGTCCCTGGAAATACTTTGCTTGGCTCTAGAGCCTTTGAGAAGGTTTGCAAGCATTTTGTCAGGTTTGTCTCCATGAATATAAAACATAGTCTTTTGTTTTAAAAGTGAGTATTCAACCAAATGAGCAGTAAGCAGGTCAAACCTGGTCTTGAGTTCCAATCGTTTTTTATATAAGTTTGGATCTTTGGTAAGTGCATATTGTTTATCAATCTCTCCAATTTGGTGATCAAGATCCTCCCGTTCTCTTCCTCCCGGACTTTTGTTTATTTTGAACAGTGTATTGATAAAAGAGGCAGATTTATTTATAATGCTAATGTTAGTTGATGATCGGTCTAAAGCCGGGTCAAGCCAACAGTTTAAATGTGAGAGTATGAGAGAGTATGTGTTAAGATCTGGCAAACTTGAAAGCAACTGCTCAAAGAAAGCTATGTCATCTGAGTTAGGAGCATAGATATTCACAAGTGCCACCAAAGTATTATACAGTTTTCCAGAGACTATAACATATCTTCCAAACTTATCAGAAATCACATTTTGTGGTTCAAAAGGAACAGCCTGATTAATAAGAACTGACACCCCTCTGGCTTTGGCTTGAAAGGGGGAATGAAATTGCTGCCCCCGCCAACCTGATAGCAATCGACCATCATCTGAATTACGAACGTGAGTTTCTTGCAGAAAAGCAATGTCAAAGAATAGTCTGATATGAGAGAAAATCCTTTTTCTTTTAATGGGAGAATTTAAGCCCTTAACATTCCAGCTCAGAAATTTTAAGTGGTCAACCATTCTTTGGAACTAGGAAACGAGGGTGTAGACTTAATGGTTTTTATGACCACTTCAGGAGAAGTCTACAATATGATAATATAAGCACAAGATGACAGGTGTATGGCGAAAAAACTGAGCAGGTAACTAAGGTGTCACTGGCAGTGGTGTACCTCCCACACCCTCCCTCTTCCCAACCAAGACAGCTGTTTTAAGAAAAAACAGTAAGCTCTTCAAAACCCACATTGTACAACAATTCCTTCTATCCTACTTAACTTACTAGTTGCTCCGCTATCATAAAAGAAAAAAAAAATACTGTGCCCTGTAACATAGGGAGTGAGGCAAATTTAAAAAACAAATCAAAACACATGATGTTTGTACTTTAGCCAACTATGAGCAATGCTCTGAAAAGTAATGCAAACTCTGGAATGAAACCGTTAGAAGCAAAAAGCACAAACTGACAACTTGCAACTGACCTTTATGGGGCCCTATTTGGAATGAGAGAAGGAAATCAAGTTGACTGTGTGGAAACCTTTGGGTTACATAAGTTATTACTGAGATGACATAAATTTGTGTCATTGCAAACTAACTCTAGGAGGTCTAGTGTATATAATGCTTAGCTTTTATTTCAAGATAGCCTTTATTAGTCCCACAGGGGGGGAAATTTCCATACATGCAAACGCACTGGGAACACAGCACATTCTGTTCCAAATCAAAATGTGAAGAAGGGTTTATCTGTTCAAAAAATAGCAGTGTCTGCATTTTTCTTAACCAACTCAAACATTTACTGTATAAACTGAAAAAGTGCTGATTAAGCTTTCCTGTGAATCACTGAACTAATATTTAGTTGTATAACCACTGTTTCTGAGAACTGTGAACAGGTATTCCAGCACAAGACAATTGGACTACATTCCACAGTTCCTCTGCATTTCTTGGATTTGCCTCAGAAACAGTATTTTTGATGTCACCGCACAAGTTTTCTATTGGATTAAGGTCCAGGGATTCGACTGGACACTCCAAAACGTTCATCTTGTCGGTTTGAAACCATGATGCTACTTGCTTACTGGTGTGTTTGGGAGTCATTGTCTTGTTGAAACACCCATTTCAAGGGCATTTGCTCTTCGGCATAGGGCAGTATGACCTCTTCAAATATGTTGATGTATTCAAACTGTTCGATGTTCCATGATCCCTAGTATGTGATAAATAGACCTGACACCATAGTATGAGAAACAATATGATGAATATGATGATGCTTGCTTCACCATGCTTCACTGTCTCCACAGTGTACTGTGGCTTGAATTCAGTGTTTGGAGGTCATCTGACAAACTGTCTGTGCCCCCTAGACCCAGAAAGAACAATCTTGCTTTCATCAGTCCACAAAATGTTGTGCCGTTTGGGTTAGGCCGGTCAGTGTGTTCTTTGGCAAATTGTAACCTCTTTAGCATGTTGTTTTTGAAACAATTGGAACTTTGTGGGTGCTTCTTGCCGACAGCTTGGCTTCACATAGGTGTCCTCTAATTGTTATAGTACTCACAGGTAACTTTAGACCTTCTTTGATTTTCCTGGAGCTGATCATTGGCTCAGTCTTTGCCACTTTGGCTATTCTTTAAACCATTCCAATGGTAGTTTTCCGTTTTCTTCCATGTCTTTCTGGTTTTGGTTGCCACTTTAAAGCATTTAAGATTATTTTAGCTGAGAAGCCTATCATTCTCTGCACTTCTTTATATGTTTTCCCTTCTCTAATCAACTTTTTAATCAAAGTATGCTGTTCTTCTGAACAATATCTGGAATGACCCATTTTACTCAGATTTTCAGAGAGAAATGCACTATAACCAGCATGTTCAACATTTAAATAAGGGCCACCTGTTTGACACCTGTTTTTTCACAGAATGAATGACCTCACTGATTGAACTTCACACTGCTATTATTTTGAACACGCCCATTTCAATCAATGATTCAATTACACAGAATCAGCAGCATGCATGTCATGACCGTTGGGTCTGTTGGTTTTCTATTACTATACTACGCCTACTAGTAAATTATTTGCCATAGAAATATAATTTCTACCTAAAACAGTGACTGATCTGGTTAGTGGTGTTGAACTGCTATTATTCTGAACACAGCTGTAGTTTGTGGCTCATGTTTGTATATTTAAGGTACATTAGATTAATTTGGCAGATGTGAAAACTCTCAAATAACCAGTTAAGTGAGTTACTGCTAATGTGCATGTTCTTCTTTTTTTGAGAATTACAATCAAAGTGCAAGTGTTGTTTGCCAAAGTGTGATCTTAAAAGGTGGGTTGAATTTGAGGCTGCAGGGGAAGAAATAAAGTGACTCTGCTGTCCTGACCGTGGGAATTTGTTGGCAGTTCCCTTCACCATAGGTCCGTGTGTATGTTCAGTATGTATGTATGTCCATTTTTTCGTTTTAAACCAAAATCGAAAAAACGGAAGTACCATCGTTTTTCCATTTTTTCATTTACAATCAAAAACAAAAAAAATGGAAAAACCGAGCCAATTTTCCTTTCCTATTTCCAGAATCCAAAAACAAAAAAGGAGAAAACCAATTAAAAATGTTTTTTTTGTTTTTTTTTGGGGATTCTGGCAATTCCTTTTATTATTTTTCCTTCAGAATTGAAAGACAGGGTTAACCCTTAGACAGGTAAACAAGTGACCCGGAAGTTAGCGTAAATATTTCAAAATAAAAGCCTGGATAAACGTGTAACATTATGCAAGCACATTGTATACGAGGTTAATGTTAAAACATACATATATAAATAACTGTTTGCCCATATAAAACTACATTAATACGTTCTTTTGGGCAGATAGTGATCTGGAAGTTTAAAAAAATGAAAATCTCAAAATAAAAGCCTAGCAAATAACAAGTAACCAGGATTACAATAGATTGTTCACTGTTTCAGTAATCAAAGTGCTGTGAACTGTTTATAGCTATTGTTACTTGATGGCTAAGTTATGTTGAACCTCTGGAATTTATTTGTATTAAGTCACCATATTACATGGTGGACGCGTATTCATCATTTTCAATATACTGATTTTCCAGTGGGTAGACTTTTTGTGCTGTTTTCTCAATAATAATTATAGGTAATCCTGGCTTTCTTTTTTTAAATATTTACTCTGACTTCTGGGTCACCTGTTTACCTGTCTTCGTCTTTCAATTCTGAAGGAAAAATAATAAAAGGAATTTCCAGAATCCAAAAAAAAAAGTTTTTTAATTTAGGTTTCTCGTTTTTGGATTCAAGGAAAATCAGCTCGTTTTTTCCAATTTTTATTGTAAATGAAAAAAACGGAAAAGCAATGGTGCTTCCATTTTTTCGATTTTGGTTTAAAACATAAAAACAAACTGCCTGAATGCACATGGACACCCGATAGACCAGTACCAACAAGGAGCCATGGTCTGATATCCTGATCCTGAACATCAGTAAAAATAACATGCCCATCTGTCATCAATCACCACTCTTACAGAGTCAAGTTTCTACCAAACAAACAAACCTGTCGCAGGTAGGCATGGCCTCAGTTACCTTGGTGATGCCCAGAACACCTATATTAGGACTGGACGAAGTAGAGCCATTTCCTGTTCCTAATAGACCAGCGATGATGCAGCAGACACCCTCTGTGAAGATTCCCCTGAAACAAACAAACAAACAAACAGAAAACATAAAACACAAGTGTGGGAAGAGTTTGTCAGGTAAGATTACTTAACATCACTTCCTGTTTCACCTGTTGATGGCATGAACTGGAGGGGGAGTGGCACCAGAAAGACGAGCACAGGCATAATAATCACCAATCGACTCCACAATGCCCGCCATGGTGGCACTCAGCATCCCCAGAACCCCGGCAACTGTTACCACTGGCAACCCCCATTGACCTATCAGAGAATGAAGAGTAGAGGCAGCAAATCAATTGTACTGAAGAAGACACCATCATGTTTACTTCATTATCATCATCAGTGACCTCACAGAAGGCTTAACTGAGTTCCTGACTGACTTCACTTGCAGTTGAGAACCTACGATTGGCTGATTTCAGTTTCTTACATGGGTACGGTACTCTGAACCAGGGTGATGAAGCCATGATGTCACCGCGGGCATCAGTCCGGGCCTTGTGTCCATAGCGATCAGGGTCACTTGGCAACAGGTTGGTCAAAGTGAGGATGTAGCAAACGAGCCAGACCAACATGATGGCAAGAATGATCTGAGAAGTTAGCAATGAAAAACTTTTTTTTCTAAAAAGTCAGACAATTCATCACCATCTGACATTATCACCTGAATTGTTTTTTGTATTTGTGTGTTTTTCATTTACAGGAAACATTTTGAAGATGTGGACTCTGGTGAAGGTCAGCCCTGTTGTCCTGCTATAAACAGGAACAGGAAATGATGTCGCTCTAAGGTATTGAGCAAACAGCACGATAAGCAAAATACACCTACAGAGAAAAGAGAGAGAGAGAGAGACAGCTGTCTGGCTGTCTATAAAACATGTTATAATCCATGTATATTTTGTTAGAGCAGAAAAAACAGAAACAGGCCAACAGATCTACAGGCAGACAGGCAGACACACTTGTGGACAGACAGACAGGCAGACAGACAGATGGACAGAGAAACAGGCAGGCAGACAGACGGACAGGCGGACAGACAGACAGACAGAGACACAAACAGGTGGACACACAAACAGGCAGGGAGACAAACAGGCAGACAGACAGGTGGACAGACAGAAAAATGTCTCACAGAGCAGACAGCCCCCAGTGAGATCCAGCTCTGTCTCCAGCTGTGGTAAAGACAGACAGGCCGATCAGTGAGACGGTTGGAGTAATGGTGAGTGGGCCGATGTATTCCAGCAGCAAACCGGGCAGCCCACAAAAACCAATCACAAGCTCCACAACACTGGACATGATGATAGCCCCCTGGATCTGAAACACACGAATAAACAAATCTGTCCAAAAACCATTGCAGAGGAGTCAAGGAGGATCCTAATGTTGTTGTTAGATGTTAAACCACCTCAGCTGATTCCTTCCTTTATGAGGGGCTTTGATCCTCCACTGAGCCCCTGTTGAATAATGGAGGTCCTCATGCTGTCTCTAAATCTGAGCCCAGACACACTGCCAATAAAACTCATTTGATCTGCTCAGATCTACCATCTCTTTCTTTCAGTCACCATCCAGAGACCCGGACCACAGCTGAGGAATAGAACAGTGATCCACTGGTGAATCCAGAGCTTCAGGATCAGATTCCTCAGGACCACCACAGTCTGATACAGCATTCCACCTCACACTGCATCTGACCCTGGCTGAGAACTCTCTCTTTTACTCAGAGCAGAGACTCCAGTCCAAAGGAAACAATCTACCATTTTCTATCAGAATACCATGACCTCAAACTGGGAGGAGCTGACTGTTATCTGCTACTTCACGCTCAGATGTAAACTGTTCCAGTGCTGTGATGATGCCAACAGAACCACTTCAACTGCAAAGAGTTGAGATACAAACCTGAGGTCACCATCCCAACATCCTCTGAGAACATGTTTGACTTCCTGTTGAAAAGATAGACACAACTTCCACTCTGGTTACACGAGACTGAATGCCACATCACAGCTTTGGTACCCCATATTCTGACCAAGATGGCGGCGCGTGCAGTGTCTCTTCAGATTTTGCAAGCTAGCGGCGATATTCCTGCTCATTTTGGGTCTGTTCGTTCAGAACAGCTTCTCTTTTACACCCTACACCCAACAAGAGCTTCTGGATATTGGATTGCAAAACTCCAACTGTTTTTTCAGCAACCTGTTTTTTCAGCAACCTCTCATCTCATCCCAGAGCTCAGAAGAACACCCGACGCTCATGCACTACGCAGGCTACCTGGCCGACCGGAAGTGCTCGCAGGCGGCGTGGACCGTAGAGACCAAAGGTAAACAAAGGTGGGGGAAGCGCGGAGGGCTGAGAGCTAAGCTAAAACTAACACCACACCGGCTTTCTCTACCCAGCATTTTCCTCGCTAATGTGCGGTCACTGGCGAACAAAATGGATGAGTTACGACCTCACAACAAGAGAATTATGGACTGTAATGTCATGATATTCACAGAAACATGGCTACACAGCGGAATACCTGACAATGCTATCGAGCTAGCCAGGACGCCACACTCTCCGGGCAGACAGAGCAGCAGCTGACTCCGGCAAGACAAGAGGCGGAGGACTGTGCATTTATGTCAACAAGGCATGGTGCATGAACTCTGTCATTGTTGGGAGACACTGCTCAACTCAACCTGGAGTTTCTCATGGTTAAGTGTAGACCGTTCTATCTGCCGAGGGAGTTCACCTCGACTATAATAACTGCTGCTTATATTCCCCGGATGCGGATGCTAAAGCTGCCATGAATGGACTGTATGAGGCTATTAGCAAACAACAAACTGCATATCCAGAGGCTGCATTTATTGTGGAGGGTGACTTTAACCACTCCAACCTCAAGACAGTACTTCCTGAAATTCTACCAGCATGTCTCCTGCCAAACCAGAGGGGACAAAACTTTGGACCATGTTTATACAAACATTGTTGGAGCATACACAGCAACCCCCCTCCCCCATCTGGGACAGTCTGATCACCTTTCTTTGTTTCTCATGCCCAAGTACTCACCACTCATCAACCGTGTGAAACCATCAGTGAGGACCATCAAAGTGTTGGCCAAGCAGGGGTGGATTCTCTACTCCAGGACAGGTTTAGAGACACAGACTGGAGTCAGTTTGCCTCTCAGGCTACCCTTGTGGCTCTCACACAAACATTGACTCCTACTCACACTCTGTACTGGATTACATCATCACCACAATTGACAGTGTCACCCACGGAAAGACAGATCACCACATACCCTAATCAGAAGCCATGGATGAACAAGGAAGTGCGGCTTCTGCTGAAGGCGCGTAACAGTGCCTTTAGATCGGGTGACGCTCAGGCCTACAGTACATCCAGGGCAGACCTGAAGAGGGGCATCAAAAAGGCCAAGCAAGCCTACAAGCTGAAGGTGGAGGAATACTTTGTCAACTCTGACCCCCGACGCATGTGGCAGGGCATCCAGGCCATCACCGACCTACAAACCCAGCAACTTCCACACCGACAGTCATGAATGTGTCCTTCCTCAACGAGCTGAATGACTTCTACACCCGTTTTGACAAAGGACAACAAGGAAAAGACTATCAAACCCAAACCCTCTGATGATCACCAGACCCTCACACTCTCCCCCACAGACGTTCAAAATGCACTGAGCCAAATCAACGCACGCAAGGCTGCTGGCCCTGATGGCATTCCGGGACGTGTGCTCAGAGCTTGTGCTGAGAGCAGCTTGCAGGGGTCTTTACGGATATCTTCAACCTGTCACTTGTCCAGACAGCAGTACCAGCGTGCTTCAAGACCACCTCCATTGTGCCAGTGCCTGAAACATGTTCGTCTCCGACGTGCCTGAATGACTACCGCCCCGTAGCACTCACACCCATTGTGATGAGGTGCTTTGAGTGGCTGGTCCTGGCACACCTCAAGACATGCCTGCCCCCACACTGGACCCACACCAATTTGCCTACCGAAGCAATACCGAAGAAACTTTCCAAGGGCAGCTGAGCAGTGCGATACTGTTGGCCCTTTTCCACTAGTACCTACTTGGCTCTAGCCTCGGCTCGACTCCACTCAGTTTCGGTCGTTTTCCATTACAATAGAGTAGTAGAGCGTGGGTGGGGTTGTCGTGTGGCAACGTGGCCGAAACTCCAGCAACGTCATTTGTTATGCGACACAAACACGATCGAATGACTATGGAGGCCACCAGACAAAGAAATGTCTGCACCTCGTCGTTGCTCCGCATGGGTTGATTTCTGTGCAGCTATCTCTGATCGTGTTCGTTGTTGTTATTTGCGTTTTGAAAATGGTGCGGTTGACTCTTATGAACGAGTCGCTCGCTCTCCGATGCTCTCTAGTGACGCTCTCTCTTTTTGGCTCAACTCAGCACACTTGGAACCCCGGCCGAGTAGGTATTTTCACGAAAGTACCTGGTACCAGGTACTAACACGTAATGGAAACACATGCGTACAAACCGAGGCAAGTCGAGTAGGTACTACTGGAAAGGGCCACTTGATAATTCAAGCTAACCCTGATTACATCCAAGATGGGCAGCGCGTGCACATGCTGCGGCTTCTCTCTCTCCAAACTACACCTCTTGTGGTGTCAACTTTTCAAAGCCCTATGTCTATGTGTGTGTAGGTTTTGTAAGGCCGCTATTTACTTACTAGGCCTCATTATGATTAGTAACATTGATCTATGTTAAAACCCTTAGTGATTATACAAAAAAGACCATAGCAGAGGAAAGTACCTGAAAGTACCAAAGCAATTGTCATGTGGTGATGTTTAAAGATTGATGTCTTAAGGGAAAAGTTATAATGACAACAGGGACAATTTGAGCTAATTTGAGCTTTACTTTTAAAAACCAACAATCAATAGAAATTCTGACTCCATTAAAAAAAACTTGTGTATGCTTGAAATAAAATGGAGGCCTCAGGCCTCCCATGAGGTAATTCAGACTCCATTAAAAATTGGCCTTATGCACATAAGTTCAGAGTTCAGTTGTTCTGCAGGACAGCTCAGGCTTTATCCTCCGTGTTGAAGAATAAAGCTCTCTGGACTCAACTTTGCTGGACTCCAGTGCTTATTTTGACTCTGCATTTTCCTCAGAAGAAGATTTAAATACTTAGAAACTTTTTGAGCAAAAGACTTTGAGAAAAAGAGTAAGGTGCGGGTTAGGGGTTAGGGTTAGTCTCCAACTGACCCCTGGACTACAGTCCAGCCTGAAAAATCCACATCACTCTCCCCGCACCCGTAAAGCCCTCTGCATCACAAGGGACCCCACCCACCCATCACACAGCTTCTTCAGCCTGCTGCCATCAGGAAGACTGAGAGCCTGCGGAGCCTGCGGGCCAGGACCAGCAGACTGAGGGACAGCTTGGTCCAGCAGGCTGTCAGGATGCTGAACTCTCTCCCTGCTCTGCCCCACCTAACTCTAACACCACACACACACACACACATCTTCTTCTTCTTTTTTGCAATATTACCATATATATTTGCACTGACTGTAATTTGCCATGTCTACTTATTACCACGTCTTATTTATTCTTCTAGTTAGGGTTAGGGTTATTTGTTTTGTTTATTTCTGTTGTGGTTTGCTTATTTTTGTATTTCATGCACCAAGGTTTGAGAGAACCGTAATTTCAATTCTCTAAGTATGTCCTGTACATGCTGCAGAATTGACAATAAAGTTGACTTTGACTTTGACTAACCCCTCCAGTTTTGACAGGCTACAGGTACTGTACCTGGCCTTCATGAGAAAAGACAGCCCAACTGAGCTTTCAGCATCTCAGTGTGAATCTCATCCACACCTGTGGACAGCGCAAAGTTCTTTAATGGCCTTGGTGACCTCTGCTAGTGAGATGTAAAATACTTCCCTGTCTTCCACCTCTGCCTCTATGAGGGTTTTTTTTTAACACAGTCCAACAATATCCTCAGTCCAGGTCAGCAGTTCTACTCCCTACTGAGTCACAGTTGGTGGGAATCCAGTTGTCTTATGGTTTGTCAGAGCCTCATTGAGGCCAAATGAAAGTCCTTCTCCATGACCTCCATGAAGCCCCCCTACACCCAAGATTTTGTTTCCTCCTTCTGATACCTGTCTGCTACTTCAGGATACACCATGACCAATCAAATCGACTATTCAAACACTAATCATGTACCTCTCTGATACGTGGCTGCCAGATGTGTGAGGTGTTGAGTGGAAGACTCCAGTTCCCATAGATTTCCTCTGAAGAAGAATGAAACAACAAGTCACTTGATCATCATCCTCATGTTGTTGTTGCAGAATGAAAATCATGTGACAGACAGACAGACTCACCCTCACTGGGACACCTCCAGCGGTCCAAACTGAGGATGGCTTGTGCAGGAATCAGGAAAGCAAAAGCACTGGCTTGAAACAGTGGAAGTCTAGACACACAAACATAAACACACACGGGTCAATCTCACCTGACTCCCTCAGTCTCGCCTCACTCCAACAGACTTACCTCACTCCCACAATCTCACCTGACTCCCACACTGGTCTGGATCAGAGTTGTGAGCCCAACAGTGGTGAAAATGGTTCCAATCAGTTGACTGATGGTGTTCTGGTCTCGACCGACACACATTGCCTCAGCCAGAAGAAATGGCACCGCCACAGTGCCACTGAAACATGTCAGGTAATGCTGAGGAAAGATCAGAACAGGTTCTGGATAACGTCACCTTCAATCCTTCCCATCCCTGATTACATGAACACGTGGTTTTCTAGCATGTCACTGGTGTTTGCTACTGATGGTGAAACCAAAAAAAAAACAAAACCTGCAGCTGCTGAGTCTGTTCCTGTCTTGTCTCCCCTGTGTGTGGTCTCCCTGCTCTCCCGTGTGTGTGTGCGCGTGAGTTTGTCTCCCCGTCTGTTCATGTCTGTCAAGCTGTATGTTCTGCCCCAACTCTGCCAGCTACATGCTAAGTGTTTAGCTGCCCACCCGAATCAACACAGGAAACAGACTCTTGGTCTAGACAAACACAACCACCTGTCATCTGCTTTCTGCCCTCAAGTTGTCTTATTAAAAGTCAGTGTTTCGAATTTAACTCTCTCTGGTGTCGTGTCTGGTCTTGTGTCTGCATTTTGGGGTCCTAGCTTACCTCTGCCTGAAAACGTAACAGATTCATGATCAATTCCTGAACTGAAACAAAATAGTTAAAATAAAACCCTTAAACAATGCAATTTAAAACACCTCATCTATGTTTATATCCAGTGTCCTACCAGAATAAAACCTTTGGTAAGCCTTAAATGAATCAGACCAGAATAATTCCTGTCCAATCCCAGTTTTACCTGTAGTCCCAGTAGAATACATAAGTACCAGGGTGGGATGTCTTCAATGGTATAAATCATGTCAGACCCCCCCCTTTGCACTCCTACTGATTGCTTATTCTTTCCATCTTCTCTCATTGGCAGGTTAATCCTGTCTGCTTCATGGACCCGGCTCTCTGACAGATAATCATGACTCTGATTGGAAAGACAAAATGATTTGTTCAAGTTAATGGCACCTTTCAAAAACAAGATACAAAGACAAACACACAGTAACAAATAACATTTAAATGTAAGCAAAAAAGAGAATCAATTAAAACAGAAAAACTATAAAGTCAGTTAAAGTGAATTAAAATAACAAAACCCGCATTTCCACAGCAAGAACTTTCCCTAGGAACCAGGAACCTTTGCAGGAACTACATGTTTCGTAACCCTAACCCTAAATAAAATTCTGGGGCCATATTTTCACCCCAAAAGAAGTCCCTGCTCAGCGCGTGGTACTTTTCAAAGTACCAGAAACTTTGTGGGTGGGCATTACAGCTGAATGTTTCTGATTGGTTGAATATTCTCAGCATTTTATTTCAGCCAGCTGAGGACTCAGACGAGCAGTCAGCTGAAGATAAATTACATATGGCCACGTTGATACGTGTTAAATGTTATGATGCCAACTGATGTTAGGGTTTGGGTTACCCTAGCCCAAAGCTAGTTTTAGCTAGTGGTACATGCTAATGCTAACATGCTAACGTTAATGACTAACAGACTAACCACCAATGCAGTACAATTGTGGTATAAAGTAATGATTGGTTAAATCAGTGTCTTTTGGTGTCATTTTTAAAGTAAAGAAAGAGGGAAAGGGATGTTGGTACTTTCTGGATGCCCTAAGGGACACCAGACCGACCTGAGGCAGCTGGATCAGGATCTGTAGCTGCTGGTGGAGAGGACTGGACTAAAGACTATACCTTACCCGACTATTTTTTTTTAAACCTGTAGATTTTGCCTAGGGTTAGTCTGGTAGTCGCACGCTAAAATGATGTATGAACACAGATGTCACTGTGTCATGTGTCAGTGGAGTAATTTGCCTTATCCCCCTGGGTCTTTCCACCTCTGTGGAAATGCAGACAACGCAGGGGTCCAGAAGCCTTTTAGATCCTTGAAAATGATTCCTGGGACTAAAAGTTCCTGGTACTTTTGGTGAAAACATGGCTAAAAAAAAAGAACTGGCCTGACCTCATTAGGTAGATCATTTTTAACACTTGGTCATATTATAAAACATACACCTAAATAAGAACACATGAAAACATATGTGCAATGTTAAATATTAACATTTGCATCAAAAATCAGCAGAAGAAAAATGCGTCTTTTTAGCATAAAATCATTTTAGCTCCAACTGTTTGTGCATAATCTGTGTTTGAAACAGGAAACTCACTGCTGCATCACTGCCTGCTGTGGCAGCTGCTCCTCAACTGTTCTACAGTGGTGAAAGCTGCTCAGCACATCAGCAGGACGGAGCTGCCGTCAATGGAGGCCAAAAGGACCATTAAAGACTCTGACCCCCCCCCCCAGGTACAGACTGCTCTGCCTGCTGCAGTTTGACTGATGGTACCACAACATCTAGACCAGAACCAGCAGGTTCAGAGAAGATTCATTCATCAGGATATGAGACTGAATAACTACTGAACCTTCGAGTTTCACTTGCGCCTTATTAATACTTGTCACTTAACTGTGTATAGATTTTTACATCCCTTTTATATTGTTTCATCTCCATTTATGTATATTTACTGTTAATGTCATCCTTTTATCACTTCTACACATCTGCTTCAACAGTATTATATTTCTATTTCTATTCCATTTTATATTTGTATATCTTATTTTCATGTTATATTTTATATGCCATATTCTGTTCAAGTTTTGGTAACTTGGACTTGTGTTATTTTATTTCTACATATTTTTGGTTACTTAGACTGTGATGTTGGAATTTCATGACTGCTCCATGAAATTGTTGTGCAGATGACAAATAAAATCTTGAAATCAGTACACTTTTTCTTTGGATTCATTTTGATTGTCACCCAAACAAGGCCATTAGAAAGTGCTATAAATACCTCCTTCTTCTGCACACACAACAAATGAAGGAAAGGGATTTCTATTGTGCCCAACCAGACTGTCTCCAGCCCAGCAGACTGAGCTGCTTTGGCACAAAACATCTGCTGTTGGTAAGTATCAATATTGCTGTTATTAGATATAGTATTAGATGACCAGTGTTAGTTTTGTTATAGTCTGACATGTGATTGCAAAGTTTACGGTGTGTTAATGTGAGCACAGCATGTTATAGTTAATGTATTATAGCAAGTTATAGTTAATATATACATGCTAGTCAGTCATTGAGACCCGAGACCCCACACCCACACCCAATAACCCAATTCCTGTTATTAGTTTGTTGGATTTTCTAACCCTGGTCTGTTCCTCATCTCTTGGACATCCACATGCTCATACTTATAAGTTTCTGGTCTTTCTAAACTCCAGTTTCAACATTTACATTTTTTCTCAACAAAAGTCCAACGGTTTTCAGATCATCATTTACAAGGTTTCAGAGCTGGTAAACAAACAAAAATGCCAACAGAACAAATCTGAATGTGAAAATGTGTTGAAGAAACAAAATAAAGAGCTGCAGCTGGGAGGAAAGAAAACTCAAATACAAAATGTTTGTGAGATTTGAAATTCTCTTCAGAATTTCAGATCATTCCTGAAGACTTCAAAAATTATTTTGTCCTGCAAAACCTTTTCTGGTCTCCACATTGTCAGACTGTAGCACAAAGTTCAACATTCATAGAAAAACACAGCAGGGACAAAGTACCACCAACAATACTATCAAATACCACGACTACCAGCAATTTAAAACAATGTTTATGAGTTTCACTGGTTCACGTTCTCTAATAAACTCTGGAATACACACACACTTTCTATGAACCATAAACTGATGTGAGATCAGTTGAAATGTCACAGTGACCCAGAAAAAAAAACAAAAAACATCACAACTGAACAGAATGTTACGACTAATGCTCTTATAATTACTACTACTACTATAGCTACTAGTATTACTATTACTACTACAACTATTAGTGTTATTATTACTATTACTATCACTACTACAACTATTGGTTTTATTATTACTGTTAAGATTAGTACTGCTACAGGTAGTATTTATGTAGCACATTTCTACCTGATGAGACAAGATGCTTTAGATTGTGATGTGGCAGAGCTCAGGGATATTAACTAACCCCAGCTATTACTGCTACTAGTACTGTGATTACTATTACTACTACAGTTACTAGTACTGTTATTACTATTACTTACTGCTACAGCTACTAGTACAGTGATTACTATTACTATTATTGTTACTTACTGCTACAGCTACTGTGAGCATAAACTACACCACTGCACACGTTAAAGTTCTGCTGCCCCCTTCAGGGTATTTCAAGTGACTGCAGATGTTTTAAGTAGCCCTCAGTGACTCAAGCTCTTTGAGTGATGTCACCTTAGAGACTACAGGAGACTTGTAGTCCTCATCTGTGCTGCAGGCTACATTAGCCTACATTAGCATAACACACCAAATCTCACACTGTCAGAGGAACACTGATATTGTGGGTAATATTGGAAAAAGGTTTTAACAAGGAAGAAGAATGTGTACAACAAAGATAGGATTTCCAGTTAAACTGCAACAGCTCAGATCATTTTTTCCAAACTGTCCATCACAAGTCTGACAGTCAGTCCACCCATCCTTCTGTCCACCTGTCCTACTCAATGAGAGCATGATTGACCACTGGATTGTTTAACTGACAGAAACGAGCAGACTGTTTTAAAGTAGTCAATAGTCAATCAATTAACAATAATCAGTTTACCTGACTGTCCTCTTGCATTTCACCTGCAGCTTTGTGACTTCCTGGATGATCGAATACTGAATAGTGAAGAGTGAGAGAGAGGCAGTGTGTGTGTGTGTTTCAGGTGAAAGTCCGCAGAGATTAACAACAGATTATTAACCATCACAGAGCATGTGACAGAAACTTCTCGCCTGTCTGATGGACAAATAATCATTTACTTCCTCTCGTGGTATATATACACCTTCACAGCATATTCAGTGTCACCTGTCCACACTTGTCTCCTTTCATCACTTTCTGTTCTCAGTTCACTTTAAATAAATAAGAAAAACTTTCTGAAAGGAGCAGAAACCTCAAACAGGACCAGACTGTAGGAAACAGAGAGAAAGACAGACAGAGATTTTTTATTTTTACAGAAACACTTTATTTACATTCCTCCAAGCCGTGGGCTCGGGTAGACCTCTTGAAAAAAGGGTCTGTTGGATCTGGTCTGGTTCCTCCCTGGCTGGAGTCCATCTGGAGGCTTCTCTCCTGTCCAGAGAGTCTCTGCCTCCAGAAGTCCAGGATCTTTTGGACCACCCATACTGAGTGCAAACCCAGCAGAGAGCCCAGAGCCACTGCAAGGTTCAGTGTCCCCCCCCCACTGCATCCACCAGCTGCTGCAGGCACAGGGTCCTGGACCCCTAGAGCGCCACCATCAGGCCGGGCCTGAACGTAAAAACACCCTGATAAAACGGAGACGGTTAGGGAAAGGAAAGCGTGCCAGTCCCCGAAA